>NW_012194881.1:3308407-3321886 GCF_000504015.1 Erythranthe guttata | reverse complement strand
CCCCCCCCCCAGATTTTTTTAATGCGGCCCCCTCGAACTTAAAATCCTTGCTCCGCTAATTCTCTTTAGACAACTGATTTTTATGCTTGCGTTTGGTGAAATGTTTGCAGACATTCTTTAGCTCTATGAACCTTCGATTGCAGATAAAAACTCCCACTCTTCGCATTCTTTTCGAACAAGTTATCGTACCTCTGCAAAACAAAACAAAAAAAAGGGATATCTCAATTCAACGAAATGCAATTATCGCAACAATATAAATGTAATAGATAGATAAACAACTTTCTAGAGAGAGAGAGAGACCTTCAAAATCTCTTCCCATGAAGAACGCTCTGTGACACCTAGGATTTGCCTCGCCTCCACATCGGTCATTATTTTACTACCTCTTCTGATGTTGTTTACTGCTTCTTCAGCAACTCCGTTCTTTGCTGCATCTGATACATACCATCGAATATTTGTTTCAGATATATATATATATATATATATATATATATATATATATATGGTAAATTTCATTTTCCCCCTTGTACTTTGGCTCGATATAACTTTACCCGCTTCTACACTCGATTGCATCGATTTGCCCCCTGTGCTTGAAATTTTTTCTCAATGTGGCCCTCGCCGTTAGTTTGAAGATCTTTGACCTTAAGACCGTTTGATCTAAGTCTCAAAATTACAAAAAAGCCACCCCTCCCAGTTTAAATAATTATTAAAAAATTAAAAAAAAAATCGTGGACTATGTTTTCTCGTTGTCTTGAATCTTTAATTATTATTATTATTTTTTTTTTTTAATAATTATTTAAACTGGGAGAGGTGGCGTTTTTGTAATTTCGGTGCTAAGGACAAATGTCTGAGAGGGCCACATTGAGACAATTTTTCAAGTACAAGGGGGCAAATCGATGTAATCGAAAGTAGATGGGAGTAAAGTGATACCGAGCCAAAGTACAAGGGGAAGTGGAATTTACCCTAATATATATTGACGCAGAATTACATACTAATCGAAAAAAAAATTAAATAAATAAAATAAATTCTAAAATATAGCAGAGAGAAGAAAACATACTCGCAAGTGCCTGACGATATGCTTGTACGAGAGCCCTTCCCACTACTGTAGATCCCATCAGAATCAAGTTGGCGACAAATCTCGACGCCTAGCAAGAAACACGACTTGGTTAATTAAGCTGTACGCGAAATATATCTCGCTAAAAAAAAAAAAAAAAAAAGCATATATCTCGATTCTTCTACATATTCTATCCACAAATTCTCGTGGAGTTCAACGTAGTTTAGTATTATTTCCAGCAACATTTTTAACACCTTAAGATTTAATTAATCCATAACGCAGTAACATGGAGGACGTTTTGGGTATTAAAAATTTGCGGGTATCGGAAGACGAGCATGTACTCATAAGGCTAGGAGGCTACCACTACGAAAAGTTCAAGAACCGGGAAATTTTAGTGGAATGCACTTCGGTTCTTATACTCGATTCATTTAAAGAAATTCCATTAAACCAATTATTTCAAACTCTATCTTCGAATCTTTCATTGAAAAACTTTGCCGATGCTTTGATTGATAATCAATCGATCGTAAGGAATAGAGGAAGAAGATCTCGAAAAAGAAGCTACTTATAAGAAGGCATGAGCTAATGTACCGCCAAGAATTACAAGCAAGAAACGAAATCTTCATTTCAAGATTACATTAATTTGTGTTACTTTATATATGTAGGTTTCATTACTCGTGCCGCCGTATATTCTATTATCAAATCAACTAATGCTATAATCAATTCAAGGGTAACGATACAATACCATCGCGGGAGTCGGAAAATACGATTGCAGATCTGAAAAAACAGGGTAGTATAGTAACTTCCAACTCCGAAAGAACCTGCAATTAAAAAAGAAGAGGAATGAATAAAGATTCTCAGTAGATATATTTTTATAGCAACTGAAAATTGAACTTAAATTAGGGTTTAATAACTTAAATTTGACATAAATTGTCATGCGACAGAAATTGGGGCAAAAATTAGGTCAATTGATATCATGCTAAAACTAAATAAAAATCGAATTGAGTTCCAACTCCCAATAACCCACAACAAAAAGAAGAGGAACGAGTAAAGATTCCCAAATTGCATTGAAGTAACTGAAATTGAATTCAAATTAGGGTTTAACAAACGCCTGCGTCGATAAAAATCGAGACTTTATACCCAATTTCTTGGAATGAAAATTAAAGTAGCAATCCAACAATTAATCAATTATTTGTTCAACGTGATTAGTAGCGCAGGAAAAACAAAAGTACGAAACAAGCGAATGAATCAATAATCCTGAAGAACAACGTTATACAGAAAAGGGTACTTACCGTGAGATATTATCACCTCGGAAGAAATATGCAATAAAATAAATATAAGATTGTTGAAAGGGTGAAGAAGAACTGGTAATGATTATTAAAACAACAATTTGTTGTTATTTTTGTTTTTTTTTTTTCAGTTCGTTTGGCTTGAGAAACAAGAAACGCTGACAATGTTGTCTAGTCTTTGTAGTTGTAGTTGTACCCTTCTTCTAAAGACTAAAACAGTATATGTACTCTGTAAATCGAACCGATTGGATCGAAATTAGCAATTTCCGAAAAAAATTGATATTTTTTTTTTCTGAAGTGAAAAACTAGTTCTAATTGCGTTCCAAAAATATCGGAGATTGGAACGAAAAAAACTAGTTCCTAAATTGGAAAATTTCGGAATCAGAATCGACGGACTTCGGGTTTCAATTTTTTGTTACCTAAAATATAAAATACATAATAATTTTGGTATTTTGTGTAACATTAGGAAATCGGAACTTTTGGGATTATTTTCGTAATTTAAATCGGATCGGAAATCGGAATCTCATATATATTCCAATTCCGATCCAAATAATTTCGGAAAAATCGGAAGTCGGAATTCTGAATTCAGATTGACAAAAAGTGTTTCAAAATCGGAAAATTTTGGATCGGAATCGGCGGAATTCAAAATTTTCATTTCTATTTCCACCCCTAAGTATATGAATACTTTTTTTCTAAAAAAAATCCTATTCTTATTTTATATAAAATTATTTTAGCAACATAAATTACTAATTTAAAGCATTTCTTCATTTGTAAGATCCTTTATTCCTTTTCAAGTAAAGAAAAATATCTCATCATTAATTTTTTTTTTTGAGTAAATCTCATCATTAATTAATATATATACAATCTCACTGATTAGTTTTTAAATTTTGGTAGAAAATTTAAAAATTGCTCTTTTCTGATTTCTCTCTCCACACAATGATGAAATAAAAAAAAAAAATCAGTTACGTATTAGAAATTTAAAACATCAATTAATTTGGTGTTATGAATTCAATGGTATTGCATATATTAAACGAGAACATCGAAGTTGTAGTGCATTTCAAGAACTAGGGTTTCAACACAAAAGAGAATCAAATTTGAAGGAAAAATTACTCTAATTTACTAACTTCTCTTCGAAATATATGCAATAATAATGCACAAATAGCAAATCCATTTTTGTCAAATATAAGCAAAAAAAAAAAAAACACAGAAGTAATGTCAAAAATACTGTCTTTAAACTTTGAAGTGCATATAATTCAACACTGTAGTTCTACATGTATGTATGTATACATGAACATTGTCATCTTTAAAAGCTAAATAAAAGAGCCAAAAAAAAAGAAAATCTGTAAAATAGTTGCAGGCATACTTATATTTATATAAGCACCTAACACTTGGTATTTTCTTCACATATTGGCTCGACTTTTCGCTTCTTAGAAATCTCGATATTCTCCTGCTCGTCGGAGAGGCTAGGTGAGCAACTTTTTCTCTTCAAAGTACTTTCATTTTCAGCTTCTGCTTCTTCGTTTGATAAGTCGGCTGCATCGCCACCTGGCAGAGAATCGTCGTTCTCCTTGCTGGAACTGCCTTCCTCATCACGTTCCTTTTTTTCCTCTGCGAGTCCCGCTTGTAGCTTCTCTATCACCTCCATCAGTTCATGGTTCACCTAAATAAAAGGGAAAAAAAAATATTAAATAAATCAAGAATCCATTTTTTTCGAATATACATGCAAGCATAATAATGGGAACTTGTGTGTATATGAAGCTGATGTACCTGGAGATTTTGGAGGAACTCTGATAAATCCGTTGGGCAAGAAGGGCATTTCAGTACATTCTTCTGCGAACGAAGTTTTCTTCCGTTCCAGCACACCCTCTCTTTCAGAAACGTTTGACCGTCAAACGCGTTTTCCAGACATGGCTTGCAAAAGTTATGGCCGCAGGGTGTTGTGATGGGCAGACTCATTACTTTCTTACAAATGAGGCAGCAGAACGCTGTAGGTTAAAAATAATTAACGATTTATTTCAATTCATGGGGGCAAAATGGTAAATTACACAACCGGAAAACGGTAGGTTCGAGGTTTATGGATTCAAACCTTGTAGCAGTTTCTCTCTCACTGAAATGGATTGCGCTTTCCGTATCCTCTTCTTTGCTTCCGCCCGGTCTTCCGGATTAACATAAACTACATCCTCTTCACTAGCAGGTGGCGGCTTTTTCCATATCCAGCAACATTCGGCCTCCTAATCGTAGCGCAAACAATTAAAGAACCGCTAATCGATAAAATAGAGTTCTACATTCAAGTCGCAAACAAAAGCGTATTCCTCTATTGAATCAAATTCTAACCAGCAAGAAATTAAAAGAGTTCGTATTTACAATCTGAATATGCAAAGATATAAAAGGGACGAGGTCAACTCACATCGTAATCCCACGACGGACTTTCCGTCCTTTCAGAAAATTCAATTGCATTTTTAAGCTCGCGAACGACCGGCAAAGGTCTTGGACGATCACCATGCTCGTCGCTGAAACAGAACGATGAAAACTGTTGAAGCAAATAAGCATGTTAAATGAATTTGTAATTTACGACAATGGTATATGTAAGCAAACCTTGTCCAGGGTGCAGGGTCGTTGTCACATCGTACGAACAAAAACCTACAGACCTTGAACCCCTGAGATACAAAGAGGAGTAGAATTACACCAATAACATAAGTAGCAAAAAACGGAATCCTAAGAAAGAAAATCTGCATTAGCATGTAACTAATTACCTGTATACCGTCTTTTATCCAACACTGCTCGACTCTGTATACCCCATCGTACCTGTACCCCTTCTCCGGGGCATATGGAGAACGCCTGTCTTTCTCTGATCTGTTCGACGGAAAAATAACGGGATTTTCATTCAAGTAGTTCCGACATGGAATTTTCAAATCAAATCAATATGCATTTAAAAATAATTATAAATAGACGCATTAAGTCATTCTTACCTGACAACACGAACTGGGTAGCCTTTGTAGCAGCTGACTCGCAAAGCCTGATTTTGATCCTTAAACTTCTGATCAAATGACTGTTCCTTGGAGGTGCGTTTATTTCCGCTTAAATCTCTTCCACCACTGCAATATCAGAAAAGGGAAAGAAAACAATTATTATATTCATCATACAAATATACTTATACGGTCACTCTGACGGATAATAACTAAAACAACAGAGAGAAAAAAAATAGAAGCAAATGTCGAAAAAATGTATGCGCAGTGGGAAAGTTACATTATAGTGAACTGGGGAAAAAGAAGCAGTAGAAACATCGAAGTTCTCTTACTCTACGGCAGAGCACAGAAATTTATAAAGCAGGTGGAAAAACACTGAGGTAAGCACGAACAATCCATGTGAACAAGAGGTTAATTAATTTTGGATTAATAATACCCATAAAAGAATAACGGTCCCTATGCTTTGCGACGGAGTACAAAAATTCATAAAACAATTTTAAAAGACACTGAGTAAGCACATGAGAAACAATCCACGTGAACTAGTAGTTAATGGAGTTCGGATTTAAGTCCGCCGAGGATCTTATCATATCACGACAATTATGAACACAATCTACTCAAATGTTGCACATGTTTGTAACAAGAAAGTAGATTGTAAGAAGAAAGTATGGCACAGTCTCATCCGACACGTAACAGAATTCTAAGTCGATAATTCGGTATGAGATCACAATAAAGATTTCCTGTCAAAACATTAAACGAAATAATGAGAAAAGAAACTGAAAAAAAAAAAGACGAAAAGATCATCGTAATACCATCCAGTGTAGATAAACCATTCGCCATGGTCTTCGTCATCCTCGTAACCTCCTGAAATCACTACAGACACAGAACCGTAATGCGCCTTCCCTTGAATTCCAGATAGAGGTGGGTAGTGCACACCCCACTGTCTAACTTCCATACGGTTTTCCCAACTCTCTCCAACCAAAACTCCCTGATTCCTTTCCGGATCATTCTCAGCTGCGATTGGTCCAAAGTGGTCCCTAGGGGCAGTGACGAAAACTCTCCCACTGGACGCATTTGCCATTCCAGCTTTCTGTGCCCTTTCAGAAATAAACGCCTTATCTGGACGGTCTTGATTATGCAAGAAGCGATAAACAGCTGGGGGCCCACCAGAAATTATTGATCTTGACAACCTCGCCATACGTATAGCAGCTACGAGGGTGGAGTTGATGCGCGGCTGAGCTGCCATTCTGTGGGGAATGCCGCCACGGCACTTTATACATGTGCGCTTTCCTTGCTTGATCCACTTCTCGAAGCATTTCAAGCAAAAGTTGTGCCCACATGGTGTCTGAATTAATATTAAAACACGAAACAAACATCTCAAAGATAAGCCACATGATACGAATCTTTCAATCGAGGCGCAAGTAGTTCGACATTAAAAGCATGTTTATGTATGTCTTATTTAAATGATTGTTAAGTAAAATTGATCCGCCATTTTTTTCCGATATCTTATATTGGTTACATCAATTATCGATATTTTATGTCGGATAATGTTTTATAATACTGAATTTTTATTTTAAAAGCGATTCTCATGCACCGCACGAGCGAAAAAACTATTTTTAAAACAAACACAAACATCTCAAAGATAGCCACCAGATACGAATCTTTCAATTGGGGCGCAAGTAGTTCGACATTTAAAGCATGTTTATGTATGCGTTATCTAGACGATTGTTAAGTAAAACTGATCCGACATTTATTTTCGATATCTTATACCGTACTATATCAATCAATTATCAATATTTTTTGTCGGATTATGTTTTTATAATACTGAATTTCGATCTTGATTTTGCGTGCATCGCACTCGAAAAAACTAGTTTCAGAACAAAAACAAACATATCGGATATAGCCACGTGGTGCGAATCTTTCGATTGAGGCGCAAGTAGTTCGACATTTATACATATAGATCACAAACACTAACTATCAAATACATAAAACATTAATAATTAGAAACGACGTGCAAGATTTCATACCGTAACGGGCCTTTCCGGAAGCTCCATGCAATAGGAACATTTAAAAGTCGAACCAAGCACGCTCAATATATCGTTCGATTCGTCTTTCTCCTTGCCTGCAACTCCCTTTCCTTTTCCATCTTCATCACTTTCAACCTTTCCGCTCAAAAGCTGTTGCCTTTTCATCGCCTTTTCCTTGTCCGACAGCGAACCATCCGCCTCGATCTCCCGGATCCTCGCGAAGAGATCTCTCCTGGCCGGATCCGTCGGCGCCGCGCCTCCGTCGATCCCGTCGCCGGAGCAGTCGGGGCACTCGAATTTCAAGGCGGAAGCCATGGAATCGGGGATGACAGCGAGGCAGCCGACGTGCCACGGTGTGGCGCACGATACGCAGGTGAGGGTCGCCTCCTCCGGCGGATTGACCTTGCACACCATACAGACGCCGTCGGCGTCGACGGGGAGCTGAGGGCTAACTTGCGCCATTGTCCGAAATTGCACTCGTTCGGGGAAGGGTTTCGGAGAGAGGCAGTGCGTGTGTGTGTGTGTGAGAGAGAGAGAAAGAGTGAGAGATTATGTGAGCGTGCGTGTCTGAATGAGAGTGTGTGTGCTTTTTATTGAGAAAAATTATTAGTGAGAAATTAGGCGGGATTTGAAGCGTCGAATTTTGAATGGGATTACAGGGTATAATCAGATACGGCCGGGTGCAGGCAACGTTTCAGTAGTCATGACACTGTTCGAATATATCTCTATTTTGTTTATCCATTAGGTTAAAATTAAATAATTGATTAAAAATAATAATAACGTGGTTAAATAATATTCTACAATATCAAAAACAAAACAAAGAAAAATCTTGATTTTAAGATAATGGGAAAATTATTTTTTTTGTTATTTAAAATTCATTAAATAAGTAAAAAATGTGGAAATTCAAGTTTAGGCTTACTCGTATTTTTATTCAAACCATATAATATTGCATTTAATATTTGGTTTATTTATTTTCTTGAAAAAAGCTTTGTAGTGTCTAAGCAGTACGAACATAGACAAAACTTAAGGCAGAAAAACTGGTAAAAAGTTTATATCACGACTCCCCCGAACACGACTTACAACTTTCATCGTATTGTGCTCTCCAAAGATAGAATTTACACGATTCGTTCTTAGGGTTACGACCATGAAGATGATGTCGTTTTAGTAATAAAAAGTCACCGAATATAAGTAGCAAAGCAAAGGTAATAGATATATTTGTTAAGGTACAGACAGCATTTGCACTTCAGACCTTCCTTATGAGAATGAACAGCTTCTGGTCGAGCTCAAACCTAGCTGCAATCGACGGGTCTCCCTTAAGCTGCATCAGAAGCCCACCGAACGATACGAATATGTCCCTGTAGCCAACCAAAAACAAAGATGACACTCGATATAATTAGGAAAAAAAAATTAATATATAAATTGCGTGTAAAAACGTACGCTTTGACTTGTTTCTCTCTGGATTCCTCCGAGATTCTGTACAGCTTTCCTTGCATGACGTAGTCGAACTTGTCTGCAAGTGATTTCTTGTTACCCTGAAATTGGAATTACCGATAAAAGTTGACAACCATTCAGCATCACATAAATTCCCAGAGCGCTCAGATTGTACGATAATGTAATGTTACTTCTAGTTGATCGTATATATGAAACAATCGTGATAGATACCTTCGAGTGAAAGAAATTGAAATAGAAGCCTAGAAGGGAAAACATTTACGAAGAAACCTAAAATAACCATAAACTGAATTGCGAATAGCAGAATATCAAGATTTCGAGATAAATAGGATCGTATTTTACCGGTGCGAAATAACCACTGTCGGGTGTCCCATCCAAGTTCAACGTAGATGCTAATACCATCATGAACTTGTCTCCAGTACGCATAGGATATATCTCGGTGTTGATATCAAGAAACATGAGCATGTCAAACTGCTCGCTCCTGGCAGAAATTCGAGACACTGAAAAAAGACCAAGAATTAATAGAAGTTAGAAAATGTTTCAGACTGCATGAAAATTGCAAGAGATACAATAGAAACCCAACGATGAGAGTACACGTATCACTGGATAGTGATTCAACAAGAATTTCGACACGTGTATGAATATTTAGAAGTTTATATATCTAAAAAGCTTCATTTAATTACATTTGATACATCAGCCCTGAATATTGGGATTACCATCACTAGTAGTTATTGCACCACGGTTATTTTAGGTAATGCTCCCAATCCCGCAAGTGCATTTATTTGTCTTGAACAAACGAAAGTCTGAAACTCCATTAAAATTTCCAACGGGTCTAAAGTTACTCGGAAAAAATTAGCACATTCTTCAATAGTTCAATCTTCATAGATCACTTTCATATGGCAATAATTCATGCAAATCAAGTACGATGAACCAAACAACGCTAACAAACGAACATTAATATAAGTTAATTAGCATAATAAATGTTTACAGACATGTATGCTATAAAATGTTTAAAGCCCTGTTCGTTAACGATTAAAGCATTGGATATTGATGCTCTACATCGCGTATACAGAATATGCCCTCTTTACACTTATTGGACTGTAATATAAACTGTTTTAGACTTTTAGTAAATAGAAAGGCAGCAGAATTCAGACACGACTCACAATTCATTGCTTTTTCCACAATTTTTTGTGCAACTTTACGAGAAACTTGTCTAAAATGTTATTTGACCACTTTCTTCTTCTTATCTTAACTTATTCTTTATTTTTTATATTTTAATGTCCTCTTTCATGTATCCGGCTTATCATACATTTTCTGCATCTATATTATTCAATAATCCAAAGACCGTAAGAATTCCTGCCAGAAACAAAGATACACACCACGAACAAAGAGAAATTACATTTGGGGGGGTAAATAAAATTCAAGAAATCATACCCCTATCAAACTTTTTGCCATCGGGGTCTAGCTCGTCAACTCGAAATATATCTTCAAAAAGTGTTTCCACCATAGTTACAGCACTGTGTCGGAACCTAAATCCAAAAACAAAACACGGTAAGTCCTGGCCCATCAAATTACATATTTAAGATGGTGTAGAATTTCATATCGGTTAAAGTATTTTTCTGCCTTTATTATATTGCAAATCTGTAATGATTAACTACTGAAAATGGAAAATTTCATCCTGATCGTCTCAAATTTGAATGGGAATTTTACAATGCTAGAAATAGTTTTTTAACATGCCAAAAAAAAAGAATACTTCGGGGGGTAACAGAAGCGTATTAGATTTCAGAAAATTGACAGTTAAAACCACAAGGCTCGTTACAAAGCTGGATTAAGTATCACTGTCTAAAGACATCATGTAACGTGTATAAAACGGTCAAAAATAATAATAGAAGTAAACTACCTTCAACCTCCTGATTTTCTAATTTCTCAGGAACACAAAAAATACCTATAGCAAAATAATTATCCTACAGAAACTCGAAATTATCATAAGCACAAGCATTAAAGAATTTGAACCACAAGCCGCTTTTTTCATACGAAACTGTTGCTGATTTAGCTGCAGCAAATCGATTCCAAACAGGGCTCAGTCCAATTAGCAGCCAATGATAAAATTGGCAACACACACACACACACACACACATATATATACATATATATACAGAGAGATGTCAATTGTGAAAGCAAAGTAGATGAGTAAAAAAACAGCAGCGAATGCAGAAAAGGTGGAAAGAGAAACAGAAAACCCAAACAAAACCCTAGATCAATCAATCCCCAAGTACATCACAAACAAAATAAGAATCTTAGCAAAGTAATAAAAAAAAACTGAAATCTATGTTTACGTGTGTGCAAGAGAGAGAGAGAATATTTGTTAGTCGGAGAGATACCTGTATCAAGCTTCTGCTCTGCAGTTGCCGGAGAAGGAGAACTGCGACTGAACAAAGAGGGCAAATAAATTTGGAATTGAATTTGATGCTCTCAACTAGACCCGGTTGGACCGGACACCGGTCTGGTTGGTTACTTATAAAAAAAATGGAAAAATAGAATGTGATACTCGCACTAATTTTTTATTTTTTTTTTGAAAAATTGAATCAACACGTGTATATTGCAAAGGGTGAATATTAAATCGAAAAATAAAAACAAATATTATTATTGGAATATTGATGTCGAAAAATTAGTAATTTGTGTCTTAAATTTTGATTGGTCTATATGCAATTTTTATATATGTTAGGCAACGACCTGAAACACTAATGGTATTTTTGTTAAAATAGATACTATTTTTTTTCGAAATTAAATTATATTTCGTGAACAAATTCAAAATTTTCAAGTTATTTCACTTTAATGATTTTGCAATGAAATTTTTGGCCTATATTCTATTTTTCATAGCAAATCGGATAACACATAGCTAGCATGGAACCATAATTCACTACAAACCAAACAGACGATTTTTTTTCTTCTAATTATTATTTCCTATTTTCAAACGCAGAATATTGGCATGCATGTTACACTCTCTGAATACAACAAATCATTCACAAACATATTCGAAACTGAAAATTTTCAATAGTTAATAAGTGTATTATAATGTTTTACATGGTGCAAATTATTATCTTAATTAATTTCTTTGTTCTCAACCTTTTCAACGTGTTGTTTGTAAATAGGGGTCATTACAAATAAGCTCATCAATGAATACTTATTCATAAAGAGATTCAAACAAAAAACTCTTTTACCAATAAGTCCACACATGGTCCAGATTTTTGTTAAAGACTAAAATAGGCCATTATACCTTAATATGCTACAATTTCATCATTAACTTAATTTAACATCAATTTGACCCCAAATTTCACGAATTATTCAATTTTGACCCAAAATGTTTTTTTTTGCCGCCGGTTTCCGGCGTTGAATTTTTCGAATTATTTATTTTTATTTTAATTTTTTTTCTTTCTGTAACATATTTTTTTTTCGTTTAAACAACAATATTGTTGTGATTGACAGTAATATTAACTATATTACTGTCAAACACAGTAAAATTAACTAAACTACAGTTTAACACAGTAATATTGCTATATTAATCTCTAGCACAGTAATATTAACACAACAAAACTCATTATTATTATGTAATGGAGTAATATTACTATGTTGACCGTTTAACAAATGTAAACATGATAATAAAAAACCAAAATAATTAATATTACTGTGAGTGACAGTAATATTATTATAACAACAGTAATATTACCGTCAACCACAGTAATGTTACAATAATATAGAGTAATATTATTATAACAACAGTAATATTATCGTCAACCACAGTAATATTACAATAATATACAATAATATAATTACGTTGCTCCCTGAATAACTCAAACAAACAAAAAAATCCAAACAAAATAATAATATTGATGTGGTTGAGAGCAATATTACTATAACAACAGTAATATTACCGTCAACCACAATAATATTATTGTGTTTATTAATATTACAATAATAGACAATAATATTATTACGTTACTCCGTGAATAACTCAAACAAAACAAAAAACCCAAAAAAATAATAATATTGATGTTGTTGACAGTAATATTATCGTGTTTACAGTTATTTTACTGTCAACGACAGTAATATAATTAATTACGTTGACTTGTCAACAAATCAAACAAAATAAAAAAAAAATAAAAAATAAAAAAATAATAATATTACGTTAATTTACTATCAACGACAGAACAATTACATAAATGAATTGTCAACGACAGTACAATTACGTTAATTAACTGTCATTGACAGTATAATTACGTTACTTTATAGTCGGTGACAGCACAATTACGGTCAACATAGCGGCGGACGTAAAAAAAAAAGAAACACTAAAAAAAATCAACGCCCGAAACCGGCGAAACAATTCGAAAAAAAGAAAAAAAAAAGTCAACACCGGAATCCGGCGGCAAAAAAAGAGTTTTTGAAAAAAAAAAGTCAAAATTGGATTTTTGTGGACAAAATTGATTAAATTAGGGTTACAATTAAGAATTTGATATAAATGGTTGGGGGTAATATTGGTATATACATCAATGTTTCCTTTACTTATAATAAATATTAACGGGATGGGCTTATTGGTGAAAGAGATATAGCTCATAAACCTAGAAATTAATAAAGATGTTTGGTTGGAAACTTATGCCCAAAACCCCCTTGTAAATAAGTAATATCCGCATATTCCTTTCGAGTGT
>NW_012194881.1:3293944-3306971 GCF_000504015.1 Erythranthe guttata | reverse complement strand
TGCGAGGGAGAGGGACACACAACTAGGGGGTTTTCGACCCTACACCCGGTGTTTATCACCGGGTGTAGGGTCGGGAACCCGCAACAAAGGTAGAGAAATCAATCACACATAACGAGGCAAACTACCAAAACAGACAAATCTCACCCCTCCATAAAAAAATTAAAATTTAAAATTAAAAAAAAAAACCTTTGATTATTCCGCACCAATTAAATTATAAATTAATATATATATATATATATATATATCCCCATTTTTCTTAAATTCCCCTCATTTCTTCCTTCTCTCTTCTCTCTCTCTCTCTCTCTCTACTTTCTCCAGCGTTTGTGGAGCTGCTTGTAAGAAGAACAAAATTACAGTAAAAAAACGAAGAAATAATTAATTGGATTATGATAGTGAGTTTGTTCGATGGATGAAGCAAAGAGGTTTGGATCTCTCAGTATTAATGGCTTCTCTCCTGTTTCTTCCTCTCCTGTTCTCTGGAAATCCAGAAAAAGATCAGGTTTTTTTTTTTATTTTTTATTTTTACTATGTGTTTATTGTTTTGATGAACCTTCTCTGTCACATGTGGGTGGGGTGGGGGTGGGGGTGGGGGTGGGGGTGGGGGTGGGTGGGTGGCAACTGGCAAAAACTAGGGTTTTTTAGCTTTGCTGGGACGTTACTTCATCTAATAATGGTTTACCAGTTCTTTGTGGCTACTGTTAATTTTTTTAATTTTCCCATCGTTTTCTTTCGACTTTTTTATTTAATTTTATTTTTTAAGTTAATTACTGTTCCGATTAGTCTTCCCTTTTAATTAATTAGTTGAAGATTTATAATATTTATAATATTAGCCTTTCTCGAATTTTTTTATAATCCTCAAGTTAAATCCAGTTTTTAGAATTAGCTCTTTCAGAAGAAAAAAAAAATCCAGTTTTTTTTGGGTAAAATCATAAATCGGAATTTTGAAAATTGGAATGAAAATATTTGTTCCACAATTGGATATTTTCGAATCGGAATTTAAGTTTTTTCATGTTATCTTATTATGAGTACACATTTCGAAAGAAAAAGAAAGTCGAATTTTATGGAAATGTTTTCGGAAATTAAAATTGGATCGGAAATCGGAATCTAACATGTATTCCAATTCGGTTCCAAAAAAATCGAGAAAAAAAAATCGGAAATCATAACTTTCTGAATTGGGAATGAAATTTTTTTGTTCCAAATTCGGAAACTTTCGGATTGGAATGAGCCGAATTCATAAATTATGTTCCACTTTGCACCTCTAGAATTAGGAGACAGTTTGAAATAAATATATATATATATATATATATATATATATATATATATATATATATATATATATATATATATATATATATATATATATATATACTTTCAAAACTGCTGCTATATATATATATATATATATATATATCTTGGAGCAGTAGGCACGAAGAAGAATCCAGTCAAGACAGTACCAGACGACAAACCGCAAGAATCTTCCACACTTGAAACAGTTTCGGACACCGATAAATCCCCAGAGAAAGTTCTAGAACCTTCTGAAGAGAACAAGAATCAGGAACCGAACCCTTCCTCAGTTCTCTCCGAAAAACGAAAGGCTCTTTTCGAACCCCTCGAACCACCGATCAACATAAACGGGAAACGCCCCTCTGCAGAAACACTGCTTCCGCCTCCCGATTTCGAGTCCGCCACATATCCGCGTGGATGGCTAATCGGAAAAAAACGGAAGCTCGTAAATGTGGATGTTGTCGAGAGCATGCGAAGAATCGCCGTTCAAGAAATGAATCGAAAGGTTTCGAAATCATGACTCCCTTGCTTTTTTTTTTTTTTTGCTTACATCGTGTTGAACACGAAATAAACGGTTTTTTTTTTAATTTTTTTTTGCAGGATAGAGAAATAGATGGGCTGAACGAGCAGTTGGAAGAGGATGCTCGATGTTTGGAGCACATTCAGCTGCAGTTGCTCGAAGAACGGAGCAAACGTGCTGATGTGGAGAGGCAGAATAATATGCTGCAAAACCAAATTAATATGCTTATGGATATGTTGCAGGAAAATGAAGTGATGGATGAAGAAGAAGGAACTGATCAAGGGTTGTAAGCTTCTATTTATTATTGTTGTTATATCTATATATATGTGTGTGTATTTTTTTATTTTTTTTATTATGTGGTTTATTCTTTTTTGTATGTGCAGCAATATATAGAAAGTATGGGTGTTCTTTTGTTGTAATTGTAATGTGTTTTGTTGACCGTTGGATGATGTGATTAAATATTTAAAACAGGATTCTAAAGAATCATGGTATTATAAGTAAATAATAGTATTGATTTCTTGGTCCGTATATAATACTATCTAATATACCACGCATGCGAATAATCGAACCGAAATATTGCTTATAAACCAGATCATGTTACAAATGAAGCAAAAGAAATGATGTTTTAGAAGATATCGAAACGGAGGAATATGAATAAAATACGAAACCGATCGAAGAGAGCGATAAAACATTCATTTACACAAGGGCCCTTGAGAGTTCTCTTAATTACCACATGAACACGAAATAATTACGACACCCAGAATGTCGAACCACTCGATGTCATCTGTTAACAAGAAGATCTATAACAAGTAAAACCACAAACAAACAACATATATACACTCTAAATACACTTTGTACACAAAAAGACACTTTTTACTACTTATAAACGGCCACTCTAGCTGAAAGCTTCTTCATACTTGTACAGACTTGATGCGTCGATCGGAATTCGAAACCAGTACTTGGATCCGTAGGCACCCGTGTGTGACGAAATGAACTACACAAGGCTAAAATGTAGTCGCCTTTCTTAAAGGCTAATTTCTATAGGCGGGTGAGCTAATAACAATATTACAATACTCGAAGAAATAACAAATCTTTAATTTAAAATACTAGGTTGTTGAGAAGTGGTTATTTATTCGTTTATCTAGCTTGGTTTCCAAAGTCTTCCGAAATATTGAACAAGAACTGAGGTAGAGAAGCTATCCTGGGAAGGTTGAGCAGCAAATCTCCCACCGAGTCATTCCTAGCCATAGATGATGTCGATTGATCGTAGCCGTAGATATCTTCGAACTTATCTCCACTAGTCGAAGCACCAGCATTGTTCGATTCATTTGCTCCATTTTGAAGAAGAGATGCATTTGCAAAGCTGTCGTTTTTAGAGTCTTTCTGCAAAAGGCAGCAAAGGGAATTGACCCTAGACATGAGCAGTTTCTCGTCCGAGCCTGGCATGTTTTGGATATCGCTGAATAAGCAGCGGTTAATGTCTTCTAAAACTTGGAAGCTCTGCCATTCTTCAGTGGAGAGCGGTGTCTTATTATCGGACGATCCGTGCTTTGATATTCGATTTTCGAGGTGGCTGACTAAGTCAGATACAGACATAGAGGAGCTTAGTCCAGGTACCTTAATCATACCCCACCCGCTAAGTGCGTTCAGTTGCTCGATTTCGCAGCCTTTGATTTCTTCAACCGTCAACGGGTTCCTACCTGAGAGAAAAGGGACAAATTCTGAAATCAATATTCCATCTAAGTTTCGTTCTTTAAGTAAGGAAAAATGTCGATATTGTGGGAGACGATGATTCATTGCATTCGATAATCTAATAGTCTAGATTCTTCCGTTTATCTACTTAAATTTAAATCTCTACTTTAACATAAGGTCTTTATCATTTATTTAATATGATGATTAAAAAAAAGAATCACTAATCAGGAACTAACTATTGTTTCAATTGGGTAACCCTTGCAATATGTAATTTTTCGAAAAGCGAATACATAACTGATAATGACATTTCATTAAAACGACAAAAGGGAAGAAGGCTATTCGTTTTCAAAAGGAGATATTGTGAGACATCCACAATCGAAAACAAACAATATCATCAGATATATAGACTTCAGATGACTTTATGCTTTTTTTCTATGTAAACAAACATTATGTATGCGTGAAAACAAATACCGAGGGCATCATTTAAGTATAATTACAGTATACTCCAAGCAAGTGCCAGAATAAATTTCAAAACTAAGCATGATATTCAATTTCATGATAACATTTTACCTGAGCATGGTGATGGTGTTTCATGACGGTGGGATTCTGAATATCGACTCAGACTATCTTGATCATTCTTTGAGGAAGAAGATTGAGCCCCTGATTGAGAAGTCCCATCATTTATGCTAAAAATGGAAGGACTTCCCTCCCTATTCAGATCTTCATTTTGATCATCAAACACAGCGATTCTGGGTTCAAAATATGGAGAATCTAATGTTATCTCGCCTTGTTGACTAAGGAAAAGCAAGCGTGGATCACATTGAGCAAGTCTTTCAAAATGCTTTCCTAACATGCCCTGTGGGCATTCCAGATAATGCCGCCTGCAACAAAGATTTACCCCAGTTCACACATGTAAGATAAGACAATAAGTTGCAAAAAAAAAAAAAAAAAAAAAAAAAAAAAAAAAGAAACAAAATTACTTGAATGACAGACAGAGGAAAGCCAAACGCAGACATGTATGACATAAAATATATTATGTGATGTAATCGAATAACAAAACATATGCATAAAACACAGATGAACTGCACAGTAAGCAACAAACAACACTTCAATTTAGAGAAGTTCCACCAGAGGATGGGGACCATGCTCAAACAGGTCCTAATGGATGACTCCGGATTATGATTTATATCCAGCACACGAAATAGTATCCATATCAGATCATCTCAAGAATCTATTGATCAAGGAGTACACGACACAATATGCTTTACCAACTTAGACAAGAAGTATTACTTGAATAATATAATCCTAAAATATTCTTGCAGGGAAAAAAAAGGCACAGCATCTGACGAGTAATAAAATTTTCATCTTGTGGGTACTCCCATCCTCAGAAAATTCCTGAAACTACGAAACTATATGAAGAAAGAGAACCAGAGGCAATCTATAGCATATAAAAAGAAAAATCGCATGCAGGCAAAGCACATTCTACCACCCATTATCGAGCACTCAAAAGAAAACCACAAAGCTTCATTTTCAAATAAAAGAACTCATCCTAGGTAGACTAACAATATTACTTCCTAATCTTACACAGGAGAGGAGGTGCGAGCTAAAAACGAGGGATGTGTTTGGCAAGGAACCAGAAACACATAAATGGACAAACTGAACATGAATGAACTGGGAAAGCTTATTACGGATGGCCGCTTATCCAGCCAAAAGCAAAACAAGGGTAAACATATGAAAGCAAGCTTGCATAAATATTTATCTTACTTGTGCAAACTAGCTTGTCCATCAGTAAAATCTGAAGTTGCCTGCCAGAGGGTGTGCTTCCGAGGTTGTGGATTAGTCTCCCTAAAGAACAGAGGTTGCCGAGCAAGCTGCAAACAAAACCGATAAAAATATTAAAAAATAAGTTAAAGATAACGCAACAGTTATTGACATGCATTAGAACATTGCCGCAGAAATTAAGGAAAACTAGGTATTACACATCAACAAAATGATAGAAATATATTACCACAATATCTAGTGTCCCGGGACCATCATCTGGGTAATTTGCCTTCAGAGCCATAATATCAGACCACAGAATCTCAATTTTATTCTTAAGACCACCATCAAGAACTTCCCAGACCAACTTATGCTTTGCAAAATAACATTTAGCCACCAAGTCTCCTTCATGTCTCGATTTGTACTGCATAATCAATTAAGCTCTCAGCGATTTTCAAGCAAATTTCATTTGCAACAAATCTTTTTCAAACATGCGCATATATATAAATATATAAATATATAAATATATATACCTCCCAGGTCCCAATTCTAAGAACTGAAGCAGGAAAATTGGAGGCTTTCAGCTTATCAGCAGGAGAAGCACAAGCAATCGACTGCGATTTACCGTGTTTTTTACTTCCGTCTTTTGGAGTGCTTGATTGGGAAAGTTTCATTTGGATTAAATCTAAAAGCGACGGGCTTTTCCTCAATCGCAAACCCAACGGACTAGGCTCATCCAGAGGGTTATAACCGGAAGCTGGCGCTGTAAAACCTCCCATTCCAAAACTCTGCTGCTGTAATATAGGTTTTAAAATTAAAATAAATGCACACACGCCCAAATTCTAATCAATTGCCCTAAAAATCTGCAGTTCATACAATTAGAACATAATTATCACAAAAATAAAACACCCAGCTCGATGCAGATATTAGAATAGCAACAACGTCAATTGCAATAAAACAGAGAGCTGCTACCCAAGGAAAAATCCCCAATTGTAAAATTGACCGGTGAAAAACTCGAAATCAGCTGCTAAATCATAAACGCATGTAAAAACAAATCAGAAAACAGAAAGAGAAGAGTAAATACCTTGGGCCTCTTCTGAAGCGGACCGTGTTCCTCGTACAGAGGATCCTCCAGCTCCATCTTCACGGCGGCGGGGGCCGCCTTTCCGGCCGGCGATTCCGGTTTGCCGTTTTTCATCAACTGCACCATTCGGAGGCTGTGAAATGCTTCTTCTACTTTACCGGCTTCCGCAGCTTGCGATCAAAACCCTAGGGTTAGAAAACGAGAGATTAGCCTTGGCGCTGCGATGCGAGTCGACTCGAGCGAGTTTTGAGTTTGAGTTTGAGTTTGAGTTTGCTTTTGCTTTCAGAGAGAAGACGAATGATCCAAGGAAATGAGTTAGAACGAGATTTGACATGTACTATTGAGACGGCGACTCACACGTGGCAACTTTACGCGCATTCCTGACGTCGTTGCCCCTCGCACGTGCCTAGCCTACTTGTTGAAATATTGCTTGTAATCTTGTATATATAATTGTTTGTTGGTTAATCCATATCGGAAGTCGGAACGAAATTTTCGAACATCAATAATATTTTTTATTCTAAATTTCAAAAAATTGGATTTCTAAATTTCCTGAAAAAGAAATTCTAACGAAATTGGAATACATGTGAAATTCTCATTCCCGATCCAATTTTAATTACATACAATTTACGAAGTTGTTATATCAAAATTATTATGTATTTTATTTTAGTAAAATATATTTTCATTCAGCCGATTTCAATCTATAAAATTTTAATTTTGGAACAAGATTATTCTTTCTAATTTTCGATATCCGAATTTTCAATTCTTCAAAAACAAATATTTGGAAAGGGATTGAATTTATGTTTTCACTTAAAAAAAATTAATATATTTTTTTTGGAATGACTGATTACGAACCAATGCGTCCGATTTCCACCTCTAATTAATTTGTGGTGGTTATATACTTGAAACCCCCTTCAGGGGTAATTTAGTAACTCCAGAAAATTCTGGGTCAGCTTTTTAGTTGGATCACATGGTGCGAACCATTGTTTTTGGATAAAGTGTGGGTCCCACTATTTCTTGAAGCTTCCGCTCTGGTGTCACTCGTCAACGGTCTTGATTGGCGGGCGGACACGTGGACGAATCTGGCGCATTTTTACCATTTTCTTCGTATTAACTTAATAAATAAATAAAAACTCAATTTATTACTACATTTTTCTTCTTCATATTACTATTTATTCAAAAAATTAATATTTTTCATCAATGCTAATGTTATAATTTACAATAAGTAGTTCTTCATTTTGAGTAAAAATGTACAAGTAATTAATTTTCTAATTGTACAAAAAATTGAATGGATCGAACTTACATAACTTGTAAATCGTAAAATTTTAATAACCATGACATTTGTTATTCATAAATTGCCGTATAAATGACTTTTAATCGAATTCAAAGGAGAGCGAGCACACGGCCTAAGTTTAAAAAATCTCCAAATTAAGAAATCCAAATATTTTAAACAGTGCATTTTTGTGCAAGTAGTCAACTTGCACATGTAAAAGAAGATATTTTGACAAGTTGTGATGTCGAATATTCAATTATGGTAATTAAATTCACAAATTTGATAATTGTCCAACAATTAGTGAAATAAAAATTTATAAAAAACTATTACGAATTTTATTTACTTGTAATTTTGTAAGAGACCAGAACGAGTTTTTTTATTAATATAATCTTAAATTTATTTTTATTTTATGTAATTTGCGAGGTATTTGAATTATTTAAATTACGAAAATATTTTATATTAATAAAATCTCAATATTGGGTATCCGATGTTGGCATTTTGTTAATTATTGAGTATTTAGCTTTATTTATTAATTATCTCATTAATATGTTTAATTGATTTACTAAATTAAATTAATTATATTTAAAAAATTTGGGCTACAAGTACCTTTGAATAAATTTTTTGTTGAATAAAAATATTTAATTAGTTATGAAAGTAATAGCTATTTCTAATGAAACAAAAACTAAAACGTAGTGGGCCAACCCGGCCCGAGAAACAAAATTAAGGCCCAACTCAGATATAGATTAAAGCAAAGGCCAGATTGGAATTGGGCTTGGACCAGATGGAACGGACTAGATGCTTCAATGATTGTAATTTGGAAGGAATTTTCAATTCCGTTTTTTTTTTTTTCTGAAATTGGAATATACATGAGATTTCGATTTTGGATCTGATTTTAATTCTATAAATTCCGATATTCATTTATTCCTATACTCATAGTATAAAAGTTATTATCTATTTTACATTTTAGGTTACTGAAAACCAGAATTTTTCGAATTCCGACAATTATGATCCGATTCTTGATTTATTTTTTTACATAACAAGTTATTTATTCCAATTTTCCGAATCGAATTAATAATAATAATAATAATAATAATAAATATCAACTCGTCAAATAACAAAATTTCAAAATTCAAACTAATTCCAAACATGCACATTCTATTGCCATCGTCACTCACAAGTTCATCACAATTAAAAGTAAATCAACAAAAAATATTTCAAGTTCAAAATTCAAACTTTAGTTTACTATCAACATTATAGAAAGGGAAAAAAAAACCAAAAAAAAAAAAAAAAAAAAAAAAAAAAACTAGGAGCATCCCACCACACCATATATTTAGAAATTACAATTGTATTTTTAGTAAGATTAACCGACTTTTGACCCAATCTAATGTGTCGATTAAAAAGTTAGTATCAGCCTGAAAATATAGGTTGGTAACGATTACTTGGCTAAAACCAACTCAGTCCCAACCCTAATCATTCTAATTTTATTTTTCTTATATATTATAATTGTTTTAAATTATATTAAAATTGTATTTTTCTTATATATTATAATTGTTTTAAATTATATTAAAATTGAAATTAACCTTTATTATTGGACTGACATGATTAGGCTTTGGCCTTTTAGGTGGTTTTTACCTCATCTCTTGTGTGTGTTTATACCTACTAGTGCTTCTCCCATACATCACCCCATTGATTTAAAGTAAATAAAATAAAGAAAGCAATGTATTTTATTTTATTTTATTTTATAAAGTAAAAAGCAAATGATAGAAAATGTGAAATAGTGTCAACATGTACTATTTTTTCATGTAGATTATATGACCTACTAATTAAAGAGACAAGCCAAGTAACCAACTATTAACGCATTTAAATGTAATAATTCAAACTAATTCAGGTCCGCGATAAATTTGAAATTCGCAATTAAATACTATTTAATAAAATTAGTATCTAGTTCAGCTAAATCTCACTAATGGTCCATCATCTTAATATTTAGTTTTATTTTAGTCCCTATGTCTCGATAGTCTATTTTCATCATTCGTCTCTATAATTCATCTTATTATAATCTATTGGTGCATAAATTTGTTAACTTTAATGGAATCTTTTTAAGATTGGATGGAATATTCCAGTATTAATATTTTTTATAAATTGTAAAAATAATAATAATTAATTAATTTTATAATATAAAAAATAATATTTGCAACCAAGAAAAATATGTATTAAAAAATATAACTTAGAAATTTATGCAACATGTTGATTTACATTAATATACAAATAATCATTTAGATTCACTTTGTTGATATGAGTTGAATCTAGGAACATATATAAGTACAATATATCATCTACGTATATTTTTTTTCAATTGATTTTATTTTTTTATGAGTAATCTATGTTAAAATTTACATAACTAATAAAATTATTTATGGTTTTGTATTGCTACTCTTTTATTCATAGTTTATTAAATATAATCACAAGAATGGAATATTCCATCCATGAAATAAAAAATTCCGTTAAGTTAACCCAAATTATACACCGAAGGACTATAATAAGCTGAATTGTAGCATCAGGAGATGAAATTGAGACAATAGAGACACGGTGAAAAAAAAGAACTAAAACGAAACTAAATTATAATAACTTGGGGCCTTTAGCAATAAACCCCTTGGATGAGTAATAAATGATGATATGTTCAACCCTTAAATCTTTCTTTGTGATAAACTCTTATAAATATTAATTCCAATACTACCCTTATGAAATTAGAAAATCCCCTACCCAATAATCCACACGTCGCTTTCCTTAAATAATGCCAAAATAATAGCAATTTTTTTCCAACTCAATATTCGCATTCCTTAAAATCAGCCAACTAATTAAAAATATAAAAAATCAGTTTAATATGCTCCATAAAAGATTAAAATCCATAAAATCAGCCAACAAATAAAAAAAAATTGCTTTGTCACATACAAAATCAAAACCCAATGTAAAGTTTTTTTTTTTTTTTTTTTTTTTTTAAAATTTTCATATTTTTTTAATATTTTCTTAAATTCTTTTAAACGAAAAATTGATTTTTTTTCCCGACAAGTTTACTACGCCAAATATGACTATAGTTGAATATGACTATAGTCATATTTTCTTAAATTTTTTTAAACGAAAAATTGATTTTTTTTTCCTGGAACAAGTGAGCTACCCCGAAGATTGGTCTAGTTCAATAAGACTAGTCTAATATATGACTATATCAACTGTAGTCATATTCTTTCTTTATATTGCATTTTTTTTAATTTTTAACTTCAAAATTCCGATTATATAGTGTGGTAAAGTCATGTTTACCAAATTATATAAAACAACTAAGATTCCCTATTGTTTAGGGAAACAATGCAATCAACATCCACACAAAAAAATCACAAAAAACCACAATTTGAATCTTGTCATTACAAGTCAACTTGAAACAAGAATATAGAACATATTCGAATATGACTACAATCATATTCAACAATAGTCATATTCGAAAAAATACATAAATATGACTATAGTCATATTCGAATATGACTATAGTCATGTTGCTACTACTGTACAGATTTGAACTGTATTTTCAGATTTGGAAAAAAAAAGAAAAAAAAAAGATAGAGAGGGAGAAATCGAAAGTACATAAATAAAGGTAGAAAATTAACGAAAGAGATGGAGGGGGAGTACGCTTCAATTCGTCTAACTAAATATATAAATATGACTATAGTCATATTCAAATATGACTATAGTCATGTTGCTGCAACTGTACAGATCTGAAACTCTATTTTCAGATCTGGAGAAGAGAGAGAGAGATCGAAAAATACATAAATAAAGGTAGAAAATTAACGAAAGAGAGGGAGGGGGAGTCAACGGCGATGGCGGCGGTGGTGAACGAAAGATAGAGTGAGAGAGGCGGACGGTGGTGGTGGGCAGATCTGAAGAAAAAAAAAAAAAAAAAAAAACTGATAAATCGAGAAAGATAACGAAAAAGAGAGAAGAAGCCTTACGTGAAAACAAAGGAGGCGGCGGCGGCACAAGCGACGACAGTGGTTTTCTTCTAGAAACCAAACACTATAACCACTGCTTGAAAGATAATTATACATTTTTTGAAATTGAAAAACACTGACCACAAAGCTAAAATGCGTATTCATGTTGGAATCTAATCATTTCTGAAGACGTGCTTACCATAAGTTCTTCTTAATTAAATTCTTGTCAATGTAGTCTTCAGGGATTGCGGATCCATTTGCATTAACTGATAATCGTGTCAGCTTTCTCATGTAAAAATCAGAGCAAAGGGGATGAAGTATACGTCCACAGTCCATTTCAATGACAATGCTTATCAAGGGATGCTTTGAACCAATGAAATTAATTGTTTCAGCTAGATAAAATTCCATTTGTGTAAAGCTGAGATATTACCGAAGATATCATTTTGTACATGTCCTTTGCATGTCAATGCGAGTACAAAAGGTGCAAAAATAAATTCCACAATGGTGGTATGCAAATCTAGACGATGGTGATGTAAGGAGAGAAATCAAGAGAGAACGAGATTATTTATGTGAAGAGGAAGGAGGAAGCGGCGACGGCGACGGCGGCGGTGGTGACGGCGGCGGCGGAGGCGGTGGTGGTGGCGGTGGCGGTGGTGGTGGCGGCGGTAGATGAAGCTTGAAATTTTAGGAGTGTTTTGAGGGATTTAGGTGGAGAAGAGAGAAGATGAAAGTGATATGTGGGCAATAATTAGGGTTATAGTAGTTGAGGGTACTTTTGTCTTCTCACACTAGTCTAGGGGGGTCTCACTAATTAAGAGTGGAATTTGGGTGTAGGCAAAAGTCTTTACAAGTCAATTGGATTTAGTTCAAAATATTTTCCATCTGAGGGGTCTATTGCATATTTATAAGGGACTATAAGGGGGCAATTTTTTTTTTGGGGTTGTTTTGTGTTGGAGTTTTTAAAATGGGGTTATTTTTGAAGTAGTAATTAAATTGGTGTTGGCCGCCACCGGGAACGGCGGCATCGGACGGAGACGCCACCGCCGGTGGCGGCACCGGGAGGAGACGCCGCCACCAGTGGCGTCTTCTACTTTTTAAATTATTATTTTAATATTTTAATATTTTAATATTTTTTAATATTTTATTATTTTAATATTTTAATATTTTTTAATATTTTATTATTTTAATATTTTCTTATTTTTTAATATTTTTATTATTTTTTAATATTTTCTGATTTTTAATTTTTTTTTTACAAATAAAACAATTCTAACTACATTTTATTAAATTTATTACATTTTATCAATTAGATTTATTACATTTTATCAATTAGTGTTAAATTAATCAGTGCATATATTTATCTAATCAACACAAAAAAATATGTAGACAAAAACAAAAGGAGTTTCTAGAAAATAAAAGAGTTATATAAAATAAATAGGTCAAATAAA
>NW_012194881.1:3257728-3290677 GCF_000504015.1 Erythranthe guttata | reverse complement strand
CTAAGGTGTAAAGTAAATGTGCATATGGCCAAAGGCATATAATTGCAAATGGTTAGTAAGTGGAAATTAAAGCAAGAAAATGTGGTTGGCCAAATTATATGCATAGATCATCAACATTCAACTACCCTACAAATAAAATTCAAATTAGTTAGTGGTGGTCAATTGTTATAATATATAGTACTTTCAACATCCAATACAATGTTTCCTCACCCAAATCTCACCAAATTTCTCATGCAAATCATAATTCAATGTAGCATTTAATTGTGTAAGTAGTAGCTACTTGAATTTCCCATATTACCCCTCTAACCTTTTTGGCTTGTCATTTTTTTTAGCCACTCAGGAAGAAGCGGCGACTGCGTACGATATGGCAGCGATAGAGTATCGTGGGCTTAACGCCGTCACCAACTTCGACCTCAGCCGTTACGTCAAATGGCTTCGACCTCTTGAGAACAATCCTGACAATTTCGAAAATATCCCTAATGGTGACACTGAAGTTAGTACGACTATTCAGGATCCTGGTCAACAATTAGGGTTGGACTTGCTGGACCAGCATCGGGAAAGCCCTAGCCCTACTGAAACCACTGAAATCTCAGCTTACCCTAGTGGGGCCAATGCCACATCAGCTCTGGGGATTTTGTTGCAATCTTCCAAGTTCAAGGAAATGTTGAAGCAAACGGCAACATGTAGCAACTCATCTAGCAACTCGGAGCCG
Organism: Erythranthe guttata; assembly: GCF_000504015.1. The sequence continues at coordinate 3,289,965 of NW_012194881.1, read as the reverse complement.
GACCCACCTAAGAGCAGTTTTCCCGATCATATTCAAACATCGTTCGATATTCAAGATTCGAGCAGCTTCGTTGAGGAGCATGACATTGTCTTTGGAGACTATGATTCATTCGCGTCGTCAATGTTCCATTGTGAGCTTGACACTTAGGACGGATAAAATTAAGCAATGATTCATATTTATTTGAAAAAAAAAAAATGAAAATATAGAATTTGAAATTCATATTTATTATTTATTAGAAAGATCAAAAGATCAATTCTTGGGTGATACTTAGAAATTTACTTGGAGGAAGAAGTTAGGATGGATAAACAAAGATGAATAATTATATATTCATTTTGAGATCTTAGATGTTCTAATAAAAGTATTCTTTTTGTTACAATAATATTTTCAAAATTTTCATTTTTGTGTGTAAAGTTTGAGCAAACTTATAAATTATAATTTTATTGGCCCCTAGTCCTTTCTTTTTTTCCCTTTTCCCTAATGTATTTAATACAATATTTTATATTCTATTTTATAGGGTAAATTACGGCCATCCCTAGAGTAATGTTAAATTATAAAAAAAAAATCTTCCATGTTTGGGTAATTACAATCATCCTCTCGAGTATGAATCTTCTAAATCTTATCTAGTTTGTACTCGTTTTGTGCAAAAATGCAGTTTCTGATGCACTACAATACGATATTTACAAGCCAAGAGACGCATCTTATAATCATCTTGTTTCAAAATGTTGAGCTCGAATGGGGTAAGACACTAAATTGGAGAAATATTCCACATAATCAAGAAGATTCTACTAAATTTGACACCGCAAGAGTGGATGTGTAAGAAAATTCATAGTTGAGTGTGTGGTTGTAATTAGCTTAACATGAGGGGTTTTTTCGTAATTTTACGGGTGACCATAATTTACCCTATTTTATATATAAAATATTATTTTTTTCAATTAGTCTAATATTAATATAAACACCTCTCTGCTGGCAAGGTATTATGTTAGTCATTTTCTAAATATATAACTACCCCATTAAACAAAAAAAAAAAAAGGAAAACTCGAAAAAGCAATGAAGAATCATCAAACCATCAACCACAAAATTACATCTTCTAATATGATCAATACATTTTGATCAACACAGTTAAACTAAATTACAAAGGTGAAAACATTTTACTTTTTTTTTTTACTTAAACTGAGCAGCAGAGTTTTGAATCAATGGAAGCCAAACACATGCAGAATGCTTGATAGCCAGTCAATGGATATCTGCATTACAATTTGTTTTTTTAGCTGCAATTAGTTTCTTCGTATTTCAAAAAAAAAAGAAAAAAACCGGTAAAAAAAAAATAGCGAACAGTTAAACGAAAATTACCTGTAATCCATCACATATTTAGACTTCCCCAGCCTCCCGAGTTGAAGTATCGTTTGCTTCCCGTTTCTCTATCGATCATCGAATAAAGCATTTAGAATTGTATATTTAAAATTTAAAAAAAATATTATTCGAAAAGTTAAAAACTCACCTCCAAAGTTAATTGGAAGTTCTTTACCGAGCTCTGGATTTTAAGACCTGCCCTTCCTCTATCTCTGAAATCCAACTCGTACCGTTTCGTAAACTAAACGAAACACAACGCAGAAAAAAATCGGTAAAGACTAAATTTTCGAGAGGCGGCATTATTCATTGTACGAAGTAAGAAAATTACGATTTAAATCGAGAAAAAAAATCTTGCCTTGTTGTAAGAAGGGATCTTTGAGAATAGCTGATGAACTTTATCCTTGTTCGCCTCCCATTCTGTCGGTAATCCATTGATATGTTGTATCTATAATAAAATTAGATAATTAAATGTTGCAAAAAAAAAAAAAAAAAAAAATTCAAGAAACTTTATTAATTTTATTTATTAAACCTGATTTGTATTCTTTAGCTGCATGGATTGGTGCTTTGGTATCCACGCCTTCATGCTTCGATAGTTTCCGGTCCACGTCGATACGGTAGCCGTAAAACTATTCATTTGACGCGACAAAAGAAAACGATCAATATTCGAAATTCGAAAATCGAAACCATCCAAGAATATATATATATATATATATATATATATATATATATATATATATATATATATATATATATATATATATATACATACATACATAGTATTGTAATATAAAAAAACGAGGGACGAATATCTTACTTCACGGAAGCCAATAGCTTCGGGTTTTTCTTGCTCGAGGATTTCAGACAATGGCCCTGATCCCATATATGGTATTTCGATCCGATAATGTTGGAGGTGACTGTTCCGATTAAACTGTCGTCCGAGTGAGATGCTATGCCTTTAGTATTTTGAGCAACGGTGAATTCCGATCTTCCTCTTCGCCTTCTGTGATGAGCCACCGCTAGTTTTCGGTTCTGCCTCCCCTTACCCTCCTACAGTGGCGAAATCGAAAATCAGAATTACATCATCACAAGTTGACATCAATTTTTCAGTTCGTAAATCGTCTCCAAGAATCAAATGCGGGTGAAAATGCACACAAGAATAGTTGAATTTGTTTCCGATATAAGAAAAAGAAACATCAAAGCCTTATTTTTTTCATCGAGTTTGCAAGAAAAAACGCCTCGTTTGGGAACAATGGATAGGACTAGATAGACAATATAATCAAGGTGTATCCAAAAACTGGCCCTCGTTTTGGGGTTTAGTTTTGAAGGCGGTGATTAAAAACGGGCCCGATATTCAATCGAACATATGAATATGAATGATATTGAGTCTCGAACATAATTCTATGAAGGATATTATACCTAATACAATCCTTGTATAATCATAAATAGTTAAATACCAAATACAAGATAATCACAAATTACATTAAGATAGGCAACGCAATCATAATCAATTCAATCGATTTTATCAATCAAATCAACATTCCCAAACGAGGCCGAATAATACTAATCATGAAATTCAAGAAACAGAGCAAAACAATTCTATGAAGGATATTACCTAATACAACTATAATAATCACAAATCTCAAACGTAAGATAATCGTATATTACATTATTATCGAACAACGTAATCATATCCAATTCAATCAATATTATCCACATTCCCAAACGAGGCCGAAACATACTAATCACGAAATTCAAGAAACAGAGCAAAACAAACTTAAAAAAAAAATCTTACATTAGTATACAATGTGTACAAAGTTCCACCGTCGAATCCATCGGGAGACGATTCCTTCACTATGATACACGTACACCTCCCGACATCCAGCGGCAACGGCCTGCACAACAATGCCCTGCAAAAACAAAAATTCAATCTTTATTTCTCCAACTCCAAAAAAAAAAAAAAAAAAAAATCTTTTTGTTATTTTTTCAATAAATAAATTCAAATTTCAGACCTATTAGGCAAAGTGGACCAAGAAGAAACAGGTGCAGCTTCCGAATCCGAATAGTCCCACACATCGGCTGCTGCATTTGGTTTCTCCGAATCGAGAGATTCCCATTTCTTCAGCCCGATAACCGAATCGGGCTCGTTCTTTTTTATGCACACCTGGAGTGAAGAAGGCTTCAACAAATTTTCCTTCATCTGAGACTTCCAATCGGAGAAATCTTTCAAGATTAGATTTTTCCCATCATCGTTAGGGTTTGTGTTTTCCTTGTCGTCGTCGTAATGAAATTTTCCGGGCTTGGCATTTGGGGCAGCGGCAATATTCTCTTTATTGTTGTTATCACAGCGGCGTATGGGGGATCCAAGAGAAACACCATTTCCGCCGCCGCCGTCGCTGGAGGTGCGGTGGTGGTGGTGGTGGTTCTGCTGGATGAGGGGGTTGCGGTGGGTGGAGGTGCAGGAAGACTGCCGTGAGATGGTGGCGGTTTTCTTGCAACCACCGGCCATGGGTTTCGTAATGGGTTTGTGGAGAGGGAGAGAAAAATAATTTTGTTTTAGTTGAACAAGAAAAAAAGATTTATGTTTTTTCTTGGTGCCATTAATGGAAAGCATGCAACGGCTATTTGAATTTGAAAATTTTGAATTAGTGTGTTGTGGAATTTGGGTGGTGTTTAAAAAGTTTAAACTTTAAACGGTAACTTTTTTAATGAGTTTGGGTGGGACTTTTGACTAGTGGTGGAGTGTGTGTTGTGTGTGTTTTTCTATGTTGTCTTTATATTGTTGTTGGGTGGAAATAAGCGCCAATTAATTTGAAATGTATCTATCACACACTTTGGAAAAACTATTATGAAAACTAATATGAATCCTAGGAATATTCTTAGAGGGATAGTTGAAAAAAAAAATATTAAAAAAAAATACACGAATAATATTTTAAACAAGGGTAAATTACGGTCGCATCTGGAGTAATGTTAAATTACGAAAACACCCTCTCGTTTGTGTAATTACAATCACTTCTTAACTATGAATCTTCTTACACATCTACTCATGCGGTGTCAAATTTAGTGTAATCTTTTAGATTATGTGGAATATTATCTAGTTTATACATATTTTACCCAATTCGGGCTCCACATTTTGAAATAAGATGATCATAAAAACGTATTTTTTGACTTGTAAATATCAGACAGTGGCGCATAAAAAACTGCATTTTTACACAAAACGAGTTCAAACTAGAGAACATTTTACGAAAACTAGAAAAATCTGATGAATTTAACATCATATGGATGAACGTGTAGGAAGATTCAGAGTTGATGGTGATAATTCTAATTACTCAAACAAAATGTTTTTTTTTTTATAATATGCTCATGTTGGCATAGCAAACCAGTACAATATCTAATAATAAGGAACGGATTTTGGCGATTCCAATTGGTAACTTGGTAGTGGCAGACAGATGGATGTGGCATGGAACTAAAGATGGGAAGTTTTCGGTTAAATCTTGCTATCACATGCTTGTCACAAGGAAGCCGGAAATAATGGCTGGTGGCGGAGCTGCTAGTGGAACGACGAGCCAAAGGTGGAACCTTGTGTGGAATCTCCCGATACCCCCGAAAGCCAAAATTTTTCTTTGGCGATTCTGCTCAAATATTTTGCCCACGAAAGTTGAACTTTTTCGTCGGAAAATTATGGCAGAACCTTTTTGTCCAGAGGGATGCGGTGTCGAGGAAACGAACTTGCATGCCTTGATTTCTTGCTGCAGAATCAAGGCTATTTGGAGACGCCCACCTTTTGATATTATTGAAGACACTAATCCAACCACGGGCTGACTATGGATAGAATTATTGCATAAAAAATTGGAGCCGAAAGAGTTTAGCTTAGCAGTGATGGTGATGTGGAAGATCTGGGAATTACGGAATAAGAAACTTCATGGAGAGAAAGATATTTTATTGGGTGATCTTGTGAATTGGTGCAGGAGTTACCTCTCGACTTTCCAACGGACATGTACCAAGGCCTTACATGGTACAGTACCCTTCCACTCGGCTTCTTGGAATCCGCCTGAGTTCGGCTGTGTAAAAGTAAATTTCGACGTAGCTTTTCCACGGGGTGGAAACTACTATGTCATGGCAAATATTGCTAGAGATTACAATGGGAAATGTCTATGGTGGAGTACTAAGAAGATTCTAGGTCGTCCACTACCTATCGAGGGCGAGGCGCATGCTGCATTGTTTGCATTAGTGAAGGCCAAGAATATGAGTGTGGTAACGGTAGTGATCGAAGGAGATAATCTTCAAGTTATCAACACCCTCCAGGACATATCCCAGTCGCATACCTCTTATGGAGCTTTTGTCGAAGAAGGCCATCGTATTGCTAGATATTTTAATTCTTGTTCATTTTCTTTTGTTAAGCGTTCGGGCAATATGCTTGCCCACGCTCTGGCAACAAACTATGACTCGAGTTGTAATGAGGGACTTGTTTTGCCTTCGGATTTGGCTAGTATAGCCTAATAAAATCTCGTTTTTTCCTCAAAAAAAAAATACATAAATACATACATCTATACATTTTTCTTTTCAACTGCAAGCATTTCTGAAACTACACATCTTCAATTGTTTACTTTCCAATTTGGACAAAGTTCATAACTTTCAACTCTTTCTTTCTTGAACACTGTCAAAGTCTCATAGTACCACCTCGTCCGATATTACGACAGAAACACGACGCTTTTGAGGAGGTTCTAACATCTTCTTCCCCATTCCACACTGAACCAAACCTCAAACAAATCTGCCATTCAACAATCTTCTCCGGAAACTTCTAGAACCTTCCAATCCCTCACGAATCATAATCCACCTCCGTAACATTATTCAAAGACGTCACCTTCGACCGCCTCACAAGATTCCCTTCTTCATCGTACAAATCAAGATCATCGCACGGGGCAGGAAAAATCCTACCAATCACACGCCCCTGTACGAAAGAACACTGGAATATTCTTTTCTTCTTGTAAGTAATTCCGATCAACACGTCTCGAAAAGTGACATTCCTCACCGGAATTTCCGGGCTTCCGTAGATTCGAACGGGAATTCGAACCCCGTTTCCGCGGACCCCGTCAAAGCTTATGTCTTCGATAATCGGAAGTGCTTTTGGATCGAAACCTTCGTCTGCATGCTCGTTGTAATCAGTCTTGATCACAATACCCACCCTCACATTATCCAGTGTCAGATTTCGGTAATTTATTTTTCGGACATATCCGCCCCTACCTGCGCTCGTCTTGATTCTAATGCCCCTTTTCGAGTTCCAAACGAGGAGATTTTCGATTGTTATATTCGAGACTCCACCTGACATTTCACTGCCTATCGATACTCCTGCACTGTTGTACTTTTAAGGCATCAATACGAAAAGATAACAACAATTGATATATATATATATATAGACACACACACACACACACCTTATCATAGAGCGAACAATGACATTATGTATGAGAATGTTGGAAGAAGGGCGCCCGTAAGCGATTCCATACTGATCCCATCCGCTTTTGATTGCAATTCCATCGTCACCCACACTTATGTAACAATCCTCTATCAACATATTCTCACATGAGTCTGCAAAAGAAAAACCACAATATGCAAATGTAATTCCATGTAATGCAATTATAACATAATATTTGCGGGTCGTCAAACATAGTCCAACTATTTAGTTAATAACGGCTAAGCTCCCCAACCAAACAAGGCCTATATTCGATTTGTTAATGCCCATGAACAATATATTAAATATCTTGATCCAAAATCACCACTTCAATATAAAATGCGGAAAATACATCGATAAAGAACCTCACGTAATGGGATATAATTCGAAAAGTCAATTAAGAGCCTAAGAATTTACCGGGATCAATTCCGTCGGTATTTGGTGCACCAGAGAGTGGAGCCAATATCGTGACGTTTCTGATAGTAACATTCTGACAGTCGTAAGGATGAAGAGTCCAGAACGGAGAATCACGAAGAGTCACATCAGATATATGAATATCTCTCGACCACATTAGCTGCACGAGTGGGCCCCGAGTGTGGTTCAATTGATTCTTTCGATACTTGGTCCACCATGTCTGACCTTGTCCGTTGATTGTACCGTTATGCCCTGTTTTAAGTCTACTCCGGTGAGTATTATTAAACCACCAAAAGAAAAAAATATATATATCGAAAAAAAACAATCGTACGAACAACCCTGATGAAAAATAATCTGACCTGTTATTACAACATCTCTCAGATTCTGGCCGTGGATCAAACTTCCGTAACGCGGTCCAGCTCGTTCTCTTCCGTAACCATAAGAAGGTAAAGGAGGCATCAGTGGCCAGTACCTTTCATCCTGTCGAATCCGATACGGAAAAAAAAGGGTTCTAATATCAGATGTCTCTCCTCATTGTTCACTAACCTTTTTTTTTAATGGGTAAATTACGGCCACTTCACTGAGATAAGGTCAAATTACGAAAATACCCCTTCCTGTTTGGGTAATTACAACCACCCGTCAACTATGAATCTTCTTACACATACACCCTTATGGTGTCAAATTCAACATAATCTTCTAGATTCCGTGGAACGTTCTCTAGTTTGTGCTTGTTTTGTGCAGTATCTGATGCACCATAATGCACCACAATCTGATATGTACAAGCTAAGAGACACATCTTATAATCATCGTGTTTCAGAATATGGAGCTGGAATGGGGTAAAACGAGTACAAACTGGATACTATTTCACATAATCTAGAAAATTCCACTAAATTTAACACTGCAAGGATGAACGTGTAAGAAGATTCATAGTTGATGGGTGGTTATAATTACCCAAACACAAGAAGTTTTTGTCGTAATTTGAGCTGAGGTGGCCGTAATCTACCGTAGAATATTCATATACAGCAAAGTTTTTTTTCCGAAATTTCTGCACAATTTCGAGGAAGCAATTAACAAGCAAACAAAATAAAAAATAACTAAGATAAAGTTAATCTCTATAAATTAATACAGTCGGGACTGATAAAATTCCTATTAATTTAGCGAAATATTAAATTATCGAACTAATAATTTCACAAGTTTTAACGAGCCACGACCGAAAGAAATTATTAATTAAACGAGTTTATTAGTGTATTGAGTATTAATTTGTCGAGGTTCTGCAACACAAATGAATTATCCAATGCTATGAAGAAACAATAAATTAAGTAATAATTGTTCACTCACATCAACTCCGAGAACGACGGCGTTTTGGGCCAGAAACAAAGTCATGTGGCTAGTGAGGTTAAACGGCGCCGTTAGCCAGCGGCCGGGCTCAACGTTGAGCTGCCCACCACCACGGCGGCGGATCTCGGAAACCGCCGTCTCGAAAGCCTTGGTATTCAGAGTGACGCCGTCGCCCACCCCTCCGAAATCGGTGAGATTGAAAACGATCGGCCGGAGCCTGGGAATCGGCCGGGGAGGTGGGGCCCAGAAGCTATCGACGGCTAACTTCTGCCAGGAGATTATGAGGATGAATCCGACGGCCCAGATTACGGCGAGTAGGATACGGTGGGATGAGAGAATTGCAGGGATCGATTGGAGCAGACCCCTTGATTCGGGTCTGATTCTGAAACTGCTGCTGCCAGGTAGAAGCCTTGAAGATTCCACCATTGTTAAACACCTTTGAATTTAAATAACAGAAGATAGAGAGAAAATTCTGAGGTGAAAAACGATTTGATGATGAATCGAAATTTCTTGAATTCTGAGTTCTTTGGGGAACGGAAATGGAAATTTCACTTCACTCTTTTTTTCACTCAGTATTCGTTTTTCGCTTTTCGTTTTTTTTTTTAATATTTATTTATTATTTTTATTATCTAATATTGGTTATAGAAGAGTTAAATACACTTTGCACCCCTGAAGTATAACATACGTAGCATTTATCGTTTATAAAGTATTATTTGTAACATTTCCCAAGTATTATTTATAACATTTCCCCCTCGACATCAATTATTTTATATTAAAATTTAAACCATGACAATCTAATTATTGGATCATAAAACGTAGAAACATAACTAAAATTAAATTATTGGAGAAAAAAATTAAAAGTTAATATATATTATATAATAATGAATGAAAATATATTTTAAGAAATCAATGAACTAAAATAAATTTAAATACTTAAGATTAATATTAGTTATGTATTGATTTCATAAAATTTATCGATATGAATATATTCGATTAATTGGTTAAATCTTATTTATAAAATATGTACGCATCACATCATAATATCTTTAAATTTTAAAATATTGTATTTTTCAACAGATACTTTTAATTCTATAATTTAATTGTTCTTTTAGTTCTTCCTTTCAATAAAAGAGAAATTTTTAAGACATTATAATTTAAAATACAAATTAAATTATGCTTGAAGGGTAAGTGTTATAAATGATACTTTAGGGAGATAAATGTTACTAAATGTATATTTATGGGTGTAAATTGTATTTAACTCATTACAAAATTCTAAAAGATTGCACTGAAACTTCATATCGGTTATTCGGTACACCAAAAATTTATACTACTTATCTTACTGAAATATATGGTTCGGTTTGATAAATTACTGAATTACCAAACAAAATTATTATAAATATTTAAAATTTAATTGAAAGTCGAATATTTATTTATTTCTATAATTTTTAGTATAAAAACAATAAATTATAGTTTGAATATTAATGGGAAAATTACAGCTTTCATCCCTTAAGTTTGCACCGGTTTCACATTTGGTTCCTTATATTTCACAAAAATCACATTTGGTCCCTCCCTTTTTAATAATTTAACACTTTTGGCCATTCCCGTTAATACAATTAGTTCGCCAATTAAGGCAGCGATGGGCAAACGCTTGATTCAGTTAGTTTCAACGGAAAATTGACGGAAATGATTAAAAGTGTTAATTTTTGAAACTTGAGGGACCATATGTGTATTTTGTGAAAATGGAGGACCAAATGTGAAATTAGTGCAAACTTAAAGGACGAAAATTACATTTTCTCGAATATTAATATTATACATATAAAATAATATATAAGACAACATATAAAATATATTATTTTGTAAGACCTCATTATTGAAATTTTGGAATTAAAAACACCGAATATCGAACTAAATAAACAGTTCAGTGTTCAACATGTGTCAAATTTTCGATTTGGCACGGTTCGATCAACTAACTGAGCGGATGAACATCTTTATGGTCCATTTGGATGGAGGGATTTGATTTGGGGAATATATTTGAAATGACTCCAATTTTGGAGTCATTTGAAATCCATCACTATTACTCCAAAATCAACTAAAAAGGAGGGGTGAGGATTTGAAATCCATCTCCAAATCTCTCAATCCAAACAAGTAGGGATTTGTTATTATGGATTTGAAATCACTCCCCCAAGTCCCTCCATCCAAATGCACCCTTAGAGAAATAGAGTATTATTAGTTCCAAGGATACAAATCTTATTTACCTAGAAACTCCTAAATTTAACAACTTAATTATTTATAAAGTGCAAGTGTGTAACCATTTCTAATACTAATAAAAAATATTAATAATAAATAATAATAATAATAATCTTTTAAAAATATAAAAAATTCCGTGCATTGAAGGGGTAAAGTTAAGAGTTATATTATAAGGCCCCGTTTGGTTGCCAAGATAAGCCATGATTAATTAAATAGTTGGACTTAATTTGATGTTTGGTATCCTCAATAACTTGCCGGGTCGACCCGCCAAAATTATATAATCATGGCTTATCTTGCTTATCTTGGCTTATCTTGCCTTTTAATGAGTTTTTTTTGTTGCACCTTTCAAGCTCCAATAAAATAATTGGGTCTCATTGGATTATTTAATCTTATCTTGGCTAATCTTATATTGCCAACCAAACGAGGCCTAAACATATTAAAAGAAAGAAAGAAATCCAACTCAATCTCATAACTTGGTAATTTGCGAAACCACCCCATAAAATCAAAGTAATTTCAAAGCCACCCCTTTAAACTCAAAATAATGTCAAAGCCACCCCTTAAAATCAGTTTCCCGCCAAAGCCACAGCCAGCTGTATCCAATCAACCAAACCAACAGCCAGAAATCAGCTCTCTCTCTCTCTCTTCTTCAAAATCAAGTAAACCGTTTCTCAATCAAAAAACCCTCTCTCTCAATTTCCCAAGAACTCAGTTTTCTTCTCTTCGAATCTAGCTCTCCAATGGCGGAAACCCCGAAACTCCAGACGCACATAGAAATGAAGCATGTCCAGCCGCCGCACCCGCGATTCTCGGCCGAGCTCACGGCGGAAGAACTGCTCAGAGAGCAGAGAATCCCCTTCCCCTTTTTCAGGCCGCTGTCGCAGAGAAAGGAGAACACCTGGGTAATCTCTCTGTTCGTCATCCTCCATTTGATTGCCTTTGCCGCCACGATGATCGTCAACGATTGCTGGGGTAATTCTCACGCGCAGTGCGCGTTGAAACAGCTCGGAAGGTTCTCCTTTCAGCCGCTTTCCGAGAATCCATTGCTCGGCCCCTCGTCTTCCGCGTGAGTCTCTTTTTCTTCCTTTTTTTCCGAGATCTGTAATTTGTGGTCAATTTACAGAATCCAAATTTTGTTGCAATTGGGTTAATTTTCGTTTTGCGTGATTCAATTTTGTGTTTCCCTGATTAGTTTCGACTTTCTCGGATAAATGTTTTAGTTTTGAGTAGATTCAATTGAGGATTTTGCACCTGATATTTGTTTGATGCTATATTTTATTTTCTGTGTACCAATTTGATGATGAACTGTTGATTTTAATCTCTTATAACAATGTGTCGTCGCTCACGTGTTATATTTCACTTGGTGATTCCCTGTTTCGGTCTATCTTAGTTAGAAGTTGGGTTTGTGAGTGATTCGGGGTTTTTTCGAAAATTTGGATTTCAAGTCATGTATACTACTTGCACTTAAAAATCAGATTTGTTCACTGAAATTATTTGTAATCGCCCGTTATATGGGCTCGGGATTTGAAGTTATGTAGAATCTGGATTAGACTTTCGTGATGTTTTGGCTGTTCTATGCACATCCACAAGAAGATAATTTTCTCAACAAACAATGAGTCTAATAGTTTATTTTGTTGCTGGCTAGTAAGAAAATGCTCACGTGATGCAAAAAGTGATGTACACGTAATAGTATTTCATTGTTCTCGTATTATGGTCAATCGAAAGTACACTTCTTGGTGAGTTAGATATTTTGATGCTTAGTCATGAAAATCAGTGTGTAAGACTTCGAATCTTAAGTTCGGTTGATTTCGTTGCTTTAATGGGCCAAATTGCTCCCGAATTATCTAAATAGTAACTTCAGCAGAATATTGATTAATTTCCGATTTTTCGTTTATTGGAAGATTACATTAATTGAGGAAATTGTTTTCTTTGTGTAGGCTTGATACAGTGGGGGCTCTTCGTCTAAGATATTTGGTAAAAGATCATCAACTGTGGCGTATTTTCACAAGCCCATGCTTGCATGCAGGGGTTTTCCATCTTCTCGTCAATATCATTAGCGTAGTTTTCGTCGGACTTCACATGGAGCAAGAGTTTGGACCACGTAAAGTATCATCTTCTTAACTCGCATTACTCTCCGAAAAAAAGCGTTATCTAATTGCTCCTTTCTGTTTTATAATTTGCAGTGAGAACCGGAGTTATCTACATACTTTCGGCTTTCACCGGCAGTTCTGTGGCTGTTCTATTCGTTCAAGATAGGTCATCAGTTGCTTCCTCTGGTGCACTATTTGGCTTGCTTGGGGCAATGATTTCTGGGCTTATCTGGAATTGGAAATTTTACACGAAAAAAGTACTTATATTCGTTGAAACTTTGATAGTTCTTTGCCTTAGGTATCTTTACTTATATTCAACATTACTTTTCGTGTTTTATTTCAGTTGGCAGCTATTATGGTCCTTCTTACCATCTTGACATTGAATGCTATCCTTGGTTTGATGCCATATGTGAACAATTTTTCGAATATCGGGGGATTTATATCGGGGTTTCTTGCTGGTTTTGTGCTGCTATTCAAGCCACAAGTTGGCTTAGGGTATCCAGCAAAAGGGGGTATATTTGATTACAATGTGAAGCGTCCCCTCAAACTGAAGCAAAAGTTCGACAAACCGGTTTTGAGGAGTGTCTCTCTTGTCATCTTCACTCTTATGTGAGTTTTGTGTTCTTTGGCCAATTTTGTCGGTTTTTTAAGCGTGAAATTAGAGTGATTCTTGATTCGTGATTAATATATTAATGCAGATTTGCTGGAGTTGTTGTGGCGGTTGTGGAAGGAGTAAATGTGAACCGATACTGTAGCTGGTGCCGTTATATTGACTGTGTTCCCATCAAGTGGTGGAGCTGCAGTGATAAAACTGTCACTTGTGAGGTAATAAACGAAAAATCATTCTCGCAGTGGCCTCTTAAAATCGTACTATTTCTTAGAAATATAAAGAAGTGGCGCAATTAGAGTTGATTCTGGCTCTTTTTTTTTTTTTTCTTTCTTGATTGTGCAGACAATGATAAATTTGGAGCAGCTGACTTTGACTTGCTCGAATAATGGCAACTTCAGAGTGTTGCCCTTCACTAACATCTCACAAGGAAGAATCCACGACCTCTGTGATCTGATATGCTCGTAGAAGATTCGTGGTCTGTCTATACACACACGCACGCACACACAGTAAACACACTTGGAAAAACACACATGTGCTCTGCTATATAGGAAGACAATGTACTATATAGGTCATTTCTTGAATAGTCTTCTTTGAGGAAGAAATATGAACTCGAATTCATACTTACATATACTGATATTCTACACTTGAGATTGATTAATTCATTTTCATGGCTGCTATAAATCTGTTCTGCTCAAAAGGAGAACAAAATATAAAATTAAAAAAAAAAAAAAAAAAAAAACTTCCACATAGACCCGATAACGAATCGAGCTTGTTAAAGAAGAATATAACCTAAAGATATTTCATAAAGTAGGCCCAAAGAAACGAATCAACTATAAAGTCGACAAATTGTTACTAGAAGACCTTTAGTTTTCCCTTGGCAATGGATGCTTTAGCCAGCTGGAGTTGACAAGATGCTCGTTGGACGCCCGTAAATTCGGAACAGGTGTCGCTCCCTCCAAGGGTGACAGCAAAGTAGAGATAGATTATGCATAGAAACGCAAGCAGAGAAAGAGCTGTCAGAAGGAACCTATGCCGCTGAACGAGCGTTGAAAAGCTTCCGAATTCGCCGGCAACTCGTGTGGAATACTGTCTCTTTAGTGTTGCGGGAGCAAATACACTCTGTGACTGAGTCCTCCTATGAGGTGATGTTATTACAGTGTCGAGAGCCATAATTTACGAAGAGAGATTCCTGCATATGTTTTTTTTCATTCAGAACAGATTTTTGTCCGAATAAGCGGTGGTTAAAGAAAATACACGAAGAGAAAACGAGATATTGGATGAGCAAGTCGGTTACTTAGTCAATCTTGAAACTAAAAATCGTTTGAAATATTGAAATATGAACAGCAAGTTTAAGCTCGTTGCATTAGAGCTCGCTCGTGAGATATAACCGAAAGTGGTAATCATCTAACTAGATTTCATGTAAGAACAATAATTTCTATATATAAACCGAAAGCTTCGTCAATTATGCCAATTCATTTAATTGAGAATCGAGATGTCTGATTAGGTGCTTTTGTGTGGTGCACACATAGACATTTGCAAATGAATCCAATTCAATTAAATTCACAAATTTAGATAAAATTGGTCATCCAAAATCCAAAACACGTGCAAATGGAGTACCCGAAAAACCATCCGTCGCGTATTTTCACTTATTTTCGTCGGATCAAGCAAACAAAAACTTTTAAAAAAATCTATCTTTACTCCAACCAAAAAATAATAATAGAATTAATTGTGCAAAACTATCATCACCAACAAACACATTCATCCATTTCTAATTGCTAAATCCTAGCCGTTAAAAAAAAAAAAAAAACCCCAAATGCAATTAATGATACACCAGTAATATAAACCAGACAGCAAAAATTATTCCAGACCAAAAACCTAGCTCAAAACCAAAATTCATTATCATTAAATTATTCAATTAAAAAAAAAAAGGGAGCCTGCAACAGATCTGCAAGAAAGAAACTTACGAATGAAGAAAAAAAAATGGAGAAGAGAGGAGGAGCTCGTGACAATCACGCGACGCCCTTCAGAAAGTAAGGATTGAATTTCCAATTCAAAGCTAATTTCTTCAACCGAATTTCCAATTTCCCTCAGAAAAAATTCAACAACCAATCAACTGTAACTAAATAAAAAATTAAAGAAAAAAATTCTGTTATTTCTTGGTGGACGAGCCACGAGCTTTCGAAAAGAGGAAAACGAAAAGGGAAAAGTCGGGTCGGGTCGGGTGAAATGGAAATGATTGTTTAATTTGTTTGATGGGTGCTACCTATTTATTGGTTCAAAGTCTGACCCTTGTTAACGTTGTAGGGTCGAGATTTACCCGTCAACGAGACAACGATTTTATGCAATTAATTAATTAATGAAACTTTCTCTGATGGTATTTAATTTATTGAACAAAGTCTTGGTTTGTTTTAATCTATTAAAATTTTAAAAAATTATTGTTATGGATTTATAAAATATATTGCTCGTTATAAGTATTTTTGTGAATATTTTTCTAAAATTATTAGACGAATCTAGTGGATCTAACAAAATTACTATAAGATAAGTGTAGCGGTTGGGGTAAGAATTGGAATGCTAATTTCCGCCGATTTCCATATGACAAATTTTTTTTTTTGGAACAATATATTCCATCATGAATTACAAGAATTCCAATTTTTTTATTTTCCATTGAAACAAATTTGGACTATTTTATGGGATTCTGATTTTCGATCTAGTTTTAAATTTCAAAAAATAATTCCAGAAATTCTGATTTATTATTATTATTATTATTATTATTAATGAAAATCAAATAAAATTTATGAATTTTTGGCGATTCTTGTTAAAAATTCCAATTTTAGAACAGGTATTTTCATTCTAATTTTCGATATTTTGATTTTTGTTATTGTTTTGATTCTTTATTTACAAATTATTCTTCTTCCGAAAATTCTAATTTCGATCTGATCCTCTCATACGTGTATCTAAAATCACAAACTAATTGCAAGTTGAGTCTTCGATTCGGCAGGTACAAACGAAACCACTCCATCCTTAGTGACGATTTGTTCGACCCTACACCCGGTGATAAACATCGGGTGGGTCTTCTGCTGCTACATATATCTTTTTTGTATTTTATAATAGATTCCCCGCTAGGGTTTACCTTTAGGGGTTTTAGAAAAAAAAAAAAAAAGACACGTGGCAGCAGAAGACCCACCCGGTGTTTCTCACCGGGTGTAGGGTCGAAGAAAGCCCTTAGTGACATATTGAACAGAGAAATTGAAATTTGAAACCATTTTATTGCAAAATTAATATACAATATTGCCCATTGTTTCAGATTACTAATAATTGTAAATAGAACTATAGAAAACGATCTTTCAACTGCTACCACCACACTATCACAAACTTATTAATTACTAAAAGCAATTAGAGAAATATTAAATTAAATAATATGGATCACCTTAGAAGATAAAAAAAATGGATGAATTTGATATAAAAAATAAAAAAATAAAAAAAATAATATGGATAAATTTATCACAATAAAATATTAAAATTTTCAAACTTTTAGATGGAAAAATTAATGTCTAGGGGTCTATCGATAGTTTACAAAAGTCAAGGGGCATAAGTCCAATTACCGGAAATAATAAAAAGTGGGCCTAATTGTATTGTATTATTCCAATCCCCAACCCCCATTGTTATTCTCATCTGCAGATTACACGCTTTTGACCATCTCTCGTTCTCTCTCTCTCACGCAGTTAAGGTATATGTGCGTGTGTTTTTCACGATTGTGTTGAAAATTGCACGCTTGAATTATCTGTTCTTCGTTATGAATTTGATGTTTTCCTTTTCCTAATTAGTAAATACCCTTTTGTTGTCTTTCGCCGGAGGTCTGGAAATTCTGAATTAGGGTTTTATTTTTTGATCGTTTCTTATTCAATTCAATATTTTAAGTTAATCCGCCAATTTAATTCGGCAGCTCAGTTGTTCGAATCGCATCGGAAAATCAAATTGAACCTCGATCGGGTGAGGTTTGTGTAGGAGAAAGATGTGGGCAGCTTCGTGCCTAGCATCATGCTGCGCTGCCTGCGCATGCGATGCTTGCCGTACGGTTGTGTCGGGGATCAGCAGGCGGTCGGCTCGTATTGCGTACTGTGGTCTTTTTGCACTTTCGTTGATTGTGTCATGGATTCTTCGAGAAGTTGCTGCACCCCTCATGGAGAAGATTCCCTGTAAGTTTTTCTGTAATTTTGCTATTATTTTCTGTAATTTTATAAATAGAATATGCAGAAAAAATACTTGTTTTGTTTGTACTGTTGTATTATTTCATATGTTGAATACATGATCCTATGTTTATGCTGAGATTATGGAGTTTATGGGACAATGCCTACTTAAGAAACTTCTTATTTTTGCAATTTTGATATGTTTGCAGACTTGCAGCTGTACATTCATGGTGACACCAAAAAAAAAATTATTCCTTGATAAAGAAAATTGTGTGATTAGTGTCACGGTTGAGAGTTCTATGTTTCTTGCTAGGTAATAGTTTGGTCGTAGAGTTTATGAAACTTGGATATATATACTCTGAATTGAAGGAATAAATGATGATTAACTAGAAACATTTCTTTCAAGATTCTGAGTAAATGGGAATTGGGGAAAGAGTAGGGAACCTATTGGTATACAAGTTGCTTGGATGATAGCTGATACGACAGCTTTGTTTATTGATTTTGAAGGATCAATCATTTTAATATTCCTTGATATTGAAAATTGTGTGATTAGTGTCACAGATGAGATTTATATGTTTCTTGCTACGTAATAGTTTAGTCTTAGAGTTTAAAAAACTTGGATATATATACTATGAATTGAAGGAATAAGGGATGATTGACTAGAAACATTTCTTTCATGATTCTGTGTAAATGGGGATTGGGGAATGTGTAGGGTATCTTTTGGTATACATGTTGCTTGGATGAATAGCTAATATGACACTTTTTTTATTATCGATATTTTAAAGGGATCAATCATTTTCATCAAACACCGGATAGGGAGTGGTTTGAAACAGATGCGGTACTGCGAGTGAGCTTGGGTAACTTCCTCTTTTTCACAATACTAGCTATTTTCATGATTGGTGTCAAGAACCAGAAGGACCCTCGTGATAGTGTCCACCATGGAGGTTGGATGATGAAAATTATTTGCTGGTGCGTTTTGGTGATATTGATGTTCTTTGTTCCAAATGGAATCATCAGCTTTTACGGTAAGAGATATGTTTCTAGATTATTACTATTTGGATTATATCATTGTCATTTTCATCTTTCAGTTGCTGTTTTCTTTTTGAAATCTATACATCAAACGGAAAACATCCGAAGTACAAGTGAAGAATGCCACTAGTTCAGTAGTTTGATTTATAAATAGAGATAAAGACAACTGAATGTACACCACATATAAAAGAGTCGGTGGCAAAATTACTCGTCTTTTTAAATGGTTTCAATTAAACTGATCTAGGGACCAAATGAGAAATCTCCAGCATATCTATTTTGTTCTTATTTAAGAATTGTTTAAGGATTATTGGATTGTTATTAACTGTGATCTCTTTAAGCTATTATTACTTGAAATGCTACTTGAACGAAAGAGTGAGAAGGAAAGAGGTTAAGAAAAAGAGGTTCTATTTGGTCATGAATCATCTAAATAGATTAGGATTATTCTAATTATTGTACTCAATGTTAATTTGATTTCTTTCAATTCCTGTGAACACGGGAACTCTACCTAGTCACTGCTTTAACACCTGATATAGTTAGTAAAATTGTAGGAATACTTGACACCCTGAATGGGGATGCGTGCATTGCCTATATTTTAAGGGTACAAGAATGAATTGACATGTTAACCTTTATGTTGCCTATATTACAATATTCATTCTTCAGTGAATTATGCTTTTCTGTGACTTGAGCTTATTTTGGTTTCTAATTGCAGAGGCCACATCAAAGTTTGGCTCAGGACTGTTCCTTCTTGTTCAAGTTGTGCTTCTCTTAGATTTTGTTCATGGATGGAATGACAAATGGGTTGGATATGACGAGCAGTTTTGGTAAGCATTCATTTTGTATTTTGGTTTAATTATTTTGAGGTTGTCTTTTTAAATGGATGGTAGATATTTTTAGTGATCTTGAGAAATTGATCTCTCTCTCTCTCCCCCCTTGATTTTGTAGGTACATGGCTTTGCTTGTTGTTTCACTTGTATGCT
The DNA here is from genome assembly GCF_000504015.1 of Erythranthe guttata. The sequence goes on along the minus strand of NW_012194881.1, from coordinate 3,270,280 downwards.
ACGTGGCGACCTTTTCATTCTCTGGGCTTCTCTTCTATCTCTTTACCCCATCAGGACACGATTGTGGGCTTAACACGTTCTTCATTACTATGGTTCTGATTTTTGTTTTCGTTTTTGCTGTTATCACATTGCATCCATCGGTGAGTATCTAAATTGCCTATTCTTTTTAAGGAATTTAATCTGTGTTGTTATTAATTAGTTTTGAGGATATTGTAACACGTGTATGCTGATTTCGATCCTAATACCGACTGTCATAATAATGTAGGTAAGTGGAAGCCTTTTGCCAGCTTCAGTTATATCTCTGTATTGTATGTACCTCTGCTACAGTGGGCTTGCCAGTGAACCGAGGGACTATGAATGCAACGGTCTTCACAAGCATTCTAAAGCAGTTTCCACAAGCAGTCTTGGTCTTGGTCTTCTTACAACTGTGCTATCAGTTGTATACTCTGCTGTCCGTGCTGGTTCTTCCACCACTTTGCTTTCCCCTCCAAGCTCACCCCGAGCAGGTCACTAACCCCTCTCCTCCTTCTCTTTTAATTATGCTCGAGAAATATAATCATTTATAAGTTAGCAAATCCATCCATTAATTTAGCCACTAAAAAATGCACATAAGAGATCTTATATTACAGACATCCCTGACAGTTGAAATTGGAACGGAAATTCCACGTTCCGTCTATTCCCATCCGAAAATTTCCGTTTTGGAAACAATATTTTCATTTCGTATTCCGAAAGTTTTGATTGTTTTGTGACGAATGTTGGAATACATATTAGATTCGGAATTATTTTTCACTTGTAATATCGATATTAATATGTATTATGTATTATTCATTATATGTGACTTTGGAACAAGTTTTCTCGTTCCAATTTCCGAAATTTAGATTTTGGATTTTTCCGAATTTATTTCTTGAACGCAATTTGAATTAGTTTTTCACTTCCGGAAAAAAAAGGAAGTTTGCCGAAAGTGCTAATTGTGATTCGATCCGTCCAATTTTCAGCGCTAGATCTGAATATCAGTTTTCTTTGTGTGAAGGTTCAGGAAAGCCGTTGCTGCCATTGGACAAGGCTGATGAGCACCACGAAGAGGAAGAAAAGTCAAAGTCGAGGGCAGTTACATATTCGTATTCGTTCTTCCACTTAATATTCTCACTAGCTAGCATGTACTCTGCAATGCTCCTTACGGGATGGTCAACTTCAGTGGGAGAGAGCGGGAAATTGGTGGATGTTGGATGGGCTTCTGTTTGGGTTCGTATTATTACGAGTTGGGCAACTGCTGCTTTGTTTATATGGTCTCTCGTTGCCCCCATCCTATTCCCCGACAGGGAGTTCTGATCTTCTCATATGTGCAGATTTTAATATGTGTGCTGTTGTGATAGACTTTGGTATAAATAAACTGGCTGAATTCTTAATGTTATTGAAGGATTCCCTGTCGACTTTTGCTTTTCTATGTTGCTCGTAAATAAAATGTAAGTTTGGTTTGCTATAACTTCTTCATGTGTCATTTTAATATTTTGGGTAAATTACAACCACCCCTGGGGTTTGGTCAATTTACGAAAAAACTCGTCTTGTTTGGATAATTTCATCTTCCTCTCAATTATGATTTTTTCTTACACCTCCACCCTTATGATGTCAAATTCAACATAATCATCTGGATTTCGGGGAATGTGCTCTAGTTTTGTGTGAAAATACAGTTTGTGATGCATCATAATCTTATATATACAAGGCAAAAAACACATATAATGGTCTTCTTGCTTCAAAATGTGGCCTTCGAATGTGATAAAACCAGTGTTCTAAAAATCGGCCGAGTCGGCCGATTAATCGGTCTCCGAGGCGGAGGCGGTCCCAACCCTTTACGATTTTAGTGTAAATGTTTGAAAAATCGGTTTTTTGCATGTGAGGCGGTTTTAGGCGGACTGAGGCGGTCCGAGGCGGTTTGAGGCTGTCAAACCTTTAAGGCGAGTCAAACTCGGTGGCAAAAATCGGTCAAAAATCGGTTTTATTTTATTTTATTTTATAATTCAAAATAAAAGTTGGGATTTTAATAAAAAAAATATGAGTTTATGTTTAACTGTTATTGTTAAAGAACTAATGATGTATGTTAGGAATGTTCAAGAATAAATGTAAATTAAAAAAAAATGCCTTTTTATTTATACTAGCAAGGTGCACGTGCGTTGCACGTGTCGTAATATTATTATATGGTGAAAATAATTTTTTTGTATCCATATTAGGTTGCAAGATGCCTTTTATAAAATACGAGTCAATTGGTTTTAGGCCTAAAACATATTGCTACTTCTGTAAATATTGGAGAAATGTAAACTACATCAAATCAAACTTAAAATGCCTCTCTTATCTTCTTTGTATTGCATATACATTGAAATTCAGGTGAATCCTAGGAAAACATATTTTTCGAGATTTATGATCAAATTTGCAGCCAATTACGAGATTTTGTTTAGTATTGCTATTGTAATATGATAGTTGTTGAAGTTAATGATGTCTACGTGAAATCATTGAAAACTAATACAACTCTTATAAATTATGTTCTAAACATACTCTACACAAATTTAATTGGTCTATATGCTTCACAGTAGTGTAAAGAGAAGATTAGGTTCGTGCAAGCTTTACAAAGAGTATCACTCCACATGAACGCAAGTCTAGAGTAGCTCTATAATGATCTCGATTGTTTAAAAATTAGAGAATTTAGACAAATTCGAAACATAGAAGAAGAGAGGTTCTCATAAACAAAAAAGAGACTTGCATATTTTAATAACATACCTCAGGGTATTTTGAGTTTGACATATTATGTACCAGGCCATCATCCTGTCAAAGTAATGACATAATAATTTCACAAAGTGAAACTATGTCTAATTATAAAGAATAAATAATTCATGGAAGAACCATACAATGATATATTTGATATGTTACAAAGATTGAAAGATATATCTCAAGTGAACTTGTATCTCAAGGGTAGTAAAATGCATGTGCCTTCTTTCTTCTAGAGCACTAAGTTGATTGTCTATTTGAATGCATTCTAAAAGAGCGTATCAAGAGCATAATCTTGACCTTTATACAGTAAAACCTGCTACAATTCTAAATAAAACAATGAAATATATTAAGGAAACTAAAACAGTTTGTCTTCAGCCATTGGTATGTCATGAAATATCAAAACAAAGAACGGACTACATGTACAACCATTTCTTTACTTAGTTTCCTTAAACTAACTATTTAGTAAAACCATTCGAGAATACAAGATTGAGTTGAAATTTCTGCCTATGCATTTTGGGTGACTTCATTTTGTCCTTCAGCTATCAGTTTCATCATCAACATGTGACTACACCATGGATCGGATAATCCATTTGTTGTTGACTTCACCTGTACGGTTGTACCTCCCCTGCCTGCTATGTCTAAGAAATATGATGTACATCCAACATCCTTATCTTGTAGTTTTGACGGATCACATCGACTTGCTATAAAGGAAAAAAAAAACCAAATATAAATGTTGAATGACCACCTCAACCAAAAACTTAAGCTATTATTATTTAATACTAATATCTCCAATTCGCCCCCTAAAGTTCAAGCAAATTACATTTGAAGCCTTGCACTTGAAATATTTGAAATGGATGGCGGTGGGATTCGAACTCATGACCTTTCATTTGGTCTGACTCTGATACCATGTTAAACGACTACCTCAACCAAAAGCTTAAGCTATTAGTGAAGTGTATCATTTGTTACTAATATCTCCAATAATAACAGTGATAAAACATATAAAGTATACTGGCATAATTCACTCTAGTATCCCCTTGAATGGCTCGTAGATTTTCTATAATAATATATCCCTGAAACTCTCCTGAATAGTAATGGGAACCAGATCGAAGAAACTGCAGAAAGCATCATGCTTGCCAAGTTCAGATTTGTGTTAAAGGAATTTAATATCTAATAACTTTAAAATTTCTTATGAGAGCACGACAGCGAATACAAGTGTTTTACACAAAGGCGAGAGGTATTGCCTGCATGAAGGAGATGGATGATTCAATCAGAGCCTAAAGCTTAGCTCGTGATTTTTAATTTGGAGAAAACACAAAAATCACTAAATTGAAAAGGAAACTATCTATAGCCATTGGACCCTAACCTTTAGAGGGAAAAAATATGAATTGAAAAATATAAGAAATTCATGAACAAATAAAATCATTAAAAATTCAAATAATATAGAAGATAAAACAAACATGGGGCATTAAAATTTTCGCCGTCAAAATAAAAATTACGGAAACAAGTTTATAGAAATAAATTACATAAGAAATAACTTTTAATTCCAAGTTATATTTCTGTACCATGAGATAACATAAAACCATCAGTCAAATGATTAAAATTTAGGGTAAATTTCACTTTCCCCTTGTACTTTGGTTGAATATGACTTTACCCTCTTATACTCTCAATTGCATCGATTTGCCCTCATGTACTTGAACAATTGTCTCAATATGGCCATCGCCATTAGTTTTCAGACCTTTGACCTTAACACCTTTTGATCTATGTCTGGAAATTACAAAAAGAAGCACCCCTCCTAGTTTAAATAATTATTTAAAAAAAAAAAAATTTTGGCAGACGTCGTGAACTATGTTTTATCGTTGTCTTGAATTCTTTATTATTTTATTTTTTTGTTTTTTTATTTTTTTATTTTTTTTATTTTTTTTATTTTTTTTAAATGTTAAATAATTATTTAATTGGGAGGGGTGGCGGTTTTGTAATTTCAGAGCTTACATCAAACGGTGTTAAGGTCAAATATCTGACAACTAACATCGCACCTTGAGATAATTTTTTCAATATCGGGGGGGGGGGGGGGGGGTGGGAAAATCAATGTAATCGAGAATATAAGTGGGGTAACGTGATACCGAGCCAAAGTACAAGAGGGAATGGAATTGTCCCTAAAATTTATATCACTAACCAATAGATGTAGTCAAGCCACCGAAAGTGAAGTCTCGGTGTAACTAAAACATGACAATCCAATATAACCATCTAATGCAAAACTACCAATAGCAATATAAAGCCCATTTAATAGATTATTTGCTATTTAGCCACTCACAATTCATAACATTAACAAAGATTAATAATATGGCAGTTCAACTTCCTATTTTCATAAACAGAATGAAAACCAAAATTAACTTATGGTTTTCAGAAAATGTATAGCTTAGTCTTGTTGGAGAAAGAATAACAACTTTGATGAGATTGGATCACTGCACTGGCTAAACTCAAGTCATGCAACATCACCTTTGGATTAAGAAAATAAATCAGCTGTAGGATCAATACATTTTCTTTCTTTTGGTATGAGTCCCAGATAATGCAGATACATGAATTTGAGATGACAAGAAGAAGTCAATTGAAATAGAAAGTCCTTATAAACTTCACGCATAACATTCTTAGTCACAAACTATATCACAATGAATCTCACCTGGCAATACATAAATAAAGAATTGAATGGAAACATAAAATGTAATTGCAAGTAAATTTAGTAGATAAAAGTTAAATTAACAATCCATATGCATAGATCATTGATTTTATGAAACTGACAAGTGTTTTGAATTACCTGAGTAGAAATAATTTTAAATCAATAATCCCCTTGTAAATCAATAATCCCCATGCATATAACCAATACATGTTTCATTCGGTCAATTAATTCAAAGGAATAAAAAAAAATTAACTTAGTACATAGAAGTGGGAAAAATATGCAAAATAACTTACGAACTTTATTAACAGAAGCTCAATTCGGTCTTGATATAGAGGATTTATTCCCTCTTTAATCTAGAAAACTTTATCAATTTCTCAAAATTTAGGGTTCAAACTATTGCACATATAACTGAAAACAAAAAAGCAAAGAAAAAGAAGAAGACGAAAAACAAATAGAGAAGAAAAAGAAAAGATGAAAGAGAACTTGAAAATGGAAGTTAATATCATTTTCTTTTCTTTCTTTAGTGTAACAGATGCAAAATTAAAATTCATATTGAACTATCGAGACCATTGAGTTTGTTTGAATTTATTGTATAACTAACATTTAAATATTTAATAGATACATGAGTTCATCTTTTCCGGTGCCTTTATACATTGAACTCTAAAAAATATCAATTATTTTCATAACATACATTAAAAGATTAATTCTAAATTAATATTAATTATTTTAATTTTGATAGGGGCATTTTGGTCATTACAAAAAAGGGAAGAAACCTCCCCTAACATTCCCACTTTTATAAGTAGTATAGAGTATAGATATAGATATAGAGTTTTATATTTATGTACTATGATCTTATTATTATTAAACTTTTATATATATATATATATATATATATATATATATATATATATATATATATATATATATATATAGACACGGCAATGGGCCGGTTTTGGGCCCGGAACCGGCCCAAACCGGCCCGTTGACGACCCGGCCCAACCCGTTGACCGGTGAACCGGCCCGTCGTCTCCGGGACGGGCTCGGTTCTATGAAATGGTGAACTGTGAACCGCCGGGCCGGCCCGGCGGTTCACCCGGATTAAAAAAAAAAAAAATTCAAAAAAAAAGCAAATAACGGCTAGTGAACCGGCCGTTATTAGCTTTTTTTTTTTTTAATTTCCGCCCCCTCCCAATTTTTCCTATAAATACCCTCACACCCAATTTTTCCTATAATTTACTTATTCATCAAATATTTCAAAAAAAAAAAAAAAAATTCAATTTTTCCGGGCCGACCCGGAACCGCCCTGGATAGGCCCGGAACCGGCGGGCCGACCCGGCTCGTCGAACCGTGCATGTTACGGGCCGGTTCCGGTTCCGGAAAAAGTGAACCGTGAACCGGTATGAACCGGCCCGGAACCGGCCCGAACCGGCCCGTGGCCGTGTCTATATATATATATATATGATGGAGATATAACTAGGGTTAATAGCATTTGGCCGTTTTTGATACACATAACCACCTATGGGTAACATTCCGGTGAATCTTCTAATTTTCCAGCGCATGCGCAATGCACATGCTTAATGAAAGGGTTTTTTTGGTCATTTCACCTCAAAAGTTTTTTGGAGAATTCCTCAAACGTCTTGTTGTTGATGAGCAAAAGTGCTAACAAAGAGACAACATATGAGAATTACTGGAGCAGCGGGTCACTTCCCAATTCAAGTATCTACGCCCACGCCCACTTCAATTCCACCACTTCCTTCAAATTCGTCACTCTCTAGGGGTTTAAACTTCGATTTGGGTCCCGACAATTCGTGGGAAAGCGTTGAAATTGGTTCGCCGGTCGTGAAAAGGTACCTCGGCGACGAGGAAGAACGGTGGTACATGAGGTACCACAAGCTATCTGGTGAGAATCGGAAATCCTATTCAATCGCTTCCGGAGTTCGGTTCTTCGTCTCTCTCATCCATGGCGAATTTCAGCAGATTGATGTCGTTGTTCTTCTTCATCTCTTTATTGGATATTTTTTTGCTCCATGTTGAAACAGGCGTGCGGCGGTGGGTATTTTTATTCCATGGAAGATGAAGCCACAAAGCTTCAATTAATTCGAATTTGTGAAAGTTTCAAATTAAGTTTAATTGAGTTTTTGGTACTTTCAATTTCACCCCTTATGATATTTTCAGGTAAAAAGACGAAAAAATCCTTGTACTTTCGCATGTGCATCGCGCGTGCATTGAAAAATGAGAAGATTTGCCGGAATATTCCCCTTAGGCGGTTATATGCGTAAAAAAAACAGAGTTTGGGTGTGCGCTTGCAATTTTTTTTAGTTAAGGTGGCAAAGTGCAAAAACGGGCAAAGTCCAGGTGGCGAAATGCTATTAACCCATATAACTATGTTTCTATATATGTTTTGAGTATTTATAAATAATAGGGGAAAATATAGTTTGCACCCCTGAACTATAGGGCTAGTCACAAACATCGCCTGAACTATAAAATGTAACAAAATGGTCCCTCCTTTCCAATTTCGTTTGTGGTGTGTTAACGTGGCAAGTTGACTTTCTCCAATTAAATTGTTTTGACATTTTTATCCCTCAATTTTCTATATCTATCTATATGTATAAATATGGGTTAATTGCAAATTCCACCCTTGTGAAATCTCTAATTGCCAAATAACCCCCTGTGAAAAAACAATTCACTCATGCCCCCCTATGTTAACAAAGTCAATGCATTAAGGACCCTGGAGGCAACTCGTCTCTCTCACTCGCCAATTTTGCGATTATTCAAGCTATTTTTTGGAAGGAAATGGCATAAATACCCCTTCATAAAGAGAGAAAAAATCAGATTGATTTAATTATAAATAAGCTAAATTTATAGGACCAAATTGTAATTTCCAAAGTTCACACCTTCTTCCCCATTTCCGTCGGCCCACCTCCGAGCCACTAATAAATTCTGCACCGCCGCCGTCTGGCATCACCGCCGCCCAGCCCTCCTTCAAACTCCTCTCCCTCGACACCGCCTATTTCCTCCGCCACACCTTTACCCCAACTCCTGCAACTTTGTTGCGTCTGCCATGGATGTCACCTCCATGGCAGCACACTCCCCCTTCCATCGCCGGCCAATCATCATAGGCTACTCCGAGCAGCGACCCTACCTCACTGGAGAGTGGAGACACTCCATCGGCGACCCTACCTCACTGGAGATCTCTCCGCCGCCGATTAATAAATACACCGCCGCTGTCTCTGTATATTTCGTTTTGTTGTTTGTTTAGGTGGCGGATTTATGTGGTTGTAGGTGGCGGATTTAGGTGGTGAATTTGAAGAAGAAGGTTGTGGTGGTGACTGGTGCAGGAAGGAGGCGTGATTTTTTTTATTTTTTTTCTTTTGATTTTTTTATTCATGATTATCATTATTTTAATATAAAATATAAAATACAAAATTACAACACATATAAAAACTTTTAATTTACAATATATTTTAATTCTTTGTTTATATATTTTTTACTTTTTGTAATTACAAAATAATTTTATTTTATATAATATTACATAATTATGATATAAAATTTGGTGTAATTAAAATCAATTATCCTATACTAATTGTTGAAAAAGCCCAAGGACATTTCAGTCTTTTTACCTTTAGTCAAAGCCTAAAAATAAAAAAGGTGCAGTGTGCTTCGAAGATGTTAACACAGGGGGGCATATGCGAATTTTTTTTTTATAGGGGGGTATTTGGCAATTATAGATTACACAGGGGTGGTATTTGCAATTAACTCGTATAAATATATATACATTTATAGGGGAAATCTTGCACCATGTTTACACCATTTGAGGCTGGGATTGCCGGAACGAGAAATCGAGCAAAACAAGGTTGACAAAAATTTAAAAAACACAACAACGACAGCAAAATGACGTCGCACCTAAAGAAGGCCAAACAAACACAAACCAAACACCAAAAAAGCGCTTGAAGGCTTGCGGAGCACCGGATCGGCGATGACCACCACACAAACAAAGAAGTCGACGAGGACTAGAGAGAGATTGATGTCGAGGACGAAGCACCATCACAACAAAGTTTGCACCGAAATTCACAGATTTCAAGGATTTTAGAAACGAGCAGGTTCAAATCTTGATTTTTTTCCTCTTCTATGTTTATTTATTATTAATAATTTTTTTTTGTTTGTGTGTGTTTCTGGAACAAGACTAATATAGAGGATGATTTATGAGATTTGATTGGTTTTCCTGGGAAACTTGAAAACTCGACGAGTTTTTGCAGGGAGACAAACATGGGCTTAATCGGGATTTTATTAAAGGAAAAGGAGACGAATGGTTGGTGACAATGGTGGGCGGGGATTTTTTTTTTTTTTGTGTTTTCTTTCAGATCGAAAGAAAAAAGTGCTGCAACGGCGATTTTCGGTGGATGGAAATTGTGGGTTCAAAAGTTATAGTAGCGGTGGTGGCATTCAAAGACTGTGGTGGCAGTGTGGTGGAATCGGAGAGTCGGCTTTGAGTTTGGCGGAGTAACTGTGCAGTGACGGCAAATGATTCTTCGAGTTTGACATTCTTTTTCTTCTTCTTCCTCATGATACGAATTAAGTTTCACAAATTGGAAGAAAATGCTATGGAAATTGGAAGAAAGTGCTTTGAGGGATTTTTGTATTTTTTTTTTTGTTTGGGCAGGGATGTGCCGAAAAAATGTGAGGCGCCGTTTTTCTTCCCTATTATTTTCTTGGATTTGGAATAGAAATGAACTTCATGCTCAAATCTGGGTTTTGCTGATGGTTTTTGCTGGAAAAAATAATGGTGAAAAAGCAAAGGGCTGCTCTCGAGATTGAATAGAAGGGCTTAATTGAACATATAAAGCACTCAATTGAAAATCTTAAAAACTTCATTTTGGTACTTATGAAATTTCTGGTTGCATTTTGGTATTTTTGTGTCAAAAAACGAACCCCCACTCGCATTCATGGCGAGTGAAGTGCACGGTCAGCTCTCAAGGGCCTTAGTGCCGGGTATTTGCTAATTGTTTTAACACAATGTCTTTTTCAATAATTCAAAATTACACAAGGGTGTTTTTTGCAAAAAACCCGACTTTTTTGATATTATAATTTTTAGTCGGGGTTTTTTTCGTAATTCTCCCAAAAAATACCATCTCCTTGTATAGCCCCTTTCCAAAATGAGTGGACCAAAATCAAACCTTCTTGCCATTATATAAAATTTTTGAGGGCAAATTACCAAAACCCCCATGAGGTAAGCCTAAATAACGAAAATTCCCCCCACGTTCTCGTAATTACGAAAACCCCCTTGACTAACGGTTGACCGAATTTTTTTAACCGAAAACGTGAAATGTCTATTATATCCTTCTGTTAAATATGTAAAAAATAAAAGAAAAAAGCTGAAAATGTGTATAGTCTATTGTACCCTCTGTTAAATCGTGTTAACATTGTTAAAACACGTTTCTTTTTGTTCCTAACAATAACAACGTTTTCAATATCTGATCTTTTCACTTTAATCACGTTTTTCACTTTTATTTCTCACATTCATCTTTTTCATCTATCACGATTTACCTCACTCCCCTCTTCACTTGGAAACCGCATAGAGATTAGAGAAGATTAGGGCTGAACAAGCCGTAATCACGATAGAAATTGTTATCATCACCTATCATTGCTCGAATCGCGAAGTTTACGTCCAGAATCAAAGGAAGATTTGTATGGATATTTTGTTCAAGTTTTTTAGGGTTTTAAGTTTCGGTAAAAAATTAGGGTTTTTTATTTTTGGTTTCAAATTTCTTTTTTTTCTTGTTTCTACTTTCTGATCTTTGGGTTCTTTGTTTTCTATTTTTTTCGAGTTTCAGAAGGTACTATATCTGATTCGTGAAGGGGAAATTAGGGTATTCTGATTAGTTTGGTGAAGGGGAATTAAGGAAATTAGAGAAATTAGGGTATTTTGCTTATCGTGAGGGGAAGGATAAATTACAGAAGTTAGGGAAATTAGGGTATTCTGATTAGGATTTCTAATTTTTTTTTATTTTTTGGTCTTATTTTTTTTATTTTTGGTTTATAATTTCTGATTCCAAAGAATTAATTTATGATTTTGGGGATTATTGCAAATGGTGTCTAGTTTCTTTTTTGGATTTTCTAAAAGTTTGGATTTATGTTTGTATTTGAATCTGATATGTTTTTTGTGTTTGTATTTGAACTGCAGATGGTAGATTTGTGCTATGTTATTCTACACTACAGATTAAGTGAAGTTAAATTTGATAATATTGATCCTGACAAGTATAGTTATGAGGACTTATGTCTAGCCATTAGGAGATCATTTCCTAGTATTAGTGGGGGTATTGAAGGGTTAAAGATGACATATATTAATGAGGATATTGAAGGGTTTAAAGGGTTGAGCATGGACTGTAACTTCGATGTAAAAACGATGTTTGCCTTATGTGTGGATAATTGCTTCCATGTGTTAGTTGAGGATAAAGATCAGAGAGTTGATGATGACTCTGATTCTGATTTCCAAGCCAACATTGATGAAGATGATAACAGAAGTGAAGTGCCAAGTGATGAAGCTAATGATGATGATGATGAACTGAGTGGATATGAGTCAGATAATCATTGCGAGCATACAAATTGGTCTGATGAGGAGCTGGATAATGATTCATTACAAGGAGGCATGGATTTTGGGGATACTATATTCACTACTGAACCTGGGGAAAATATCAAGTTAAAGAAAGGTCAAGTGTTTACTGATGTGTATCAATTTAGACAAGTGTTGAAAGATTACATCATTCAAGAAGGCTTTCACTGTGTGAGAGATAAGAATGAAAAGCAGAGGGTTAGAGTACATTGTGGGGTAGGGGTGGGCATTCGGGTCGGGTCGGGTTATTCGGGTTTTTTGCAAAAAAAAAATTACCCGAACCCGACCCGAGATAACCGGGTACCCGGCAACCGGGTACCCGGTTATTTCGGGTCGGGTTCGGGTCGGGTTCGGGTTTTGCTATTTTCCTTTTTTTTTTTTTTTTTTTTTGGAAATAAATAGTAACTAAATTTTACGTTAGATATACATATATATACTGACATATATATATAGAAATATTCCTATACATATACATTACCTATATATTTATATATATTAATATATATAT
>NW_012194881.1:3170523-3246901 GCF_000504015.1 Erythranthe guttata | reverse complement strand
AATACTTCACCCATCAACTATATGAACACTCTCAATCTACCCCCTAAAACTTGAAAGATTGCTCTTTGCATCCCCATGGAGGGGTGGAATTGGTATATTAGGACTACTCGTCACTAATGAATTTATTTCACTAACAATTAAAGAATCATTTAATTTTGTTCATCATTCAGCCTTATAGAATACAGTTAAACCTGAATAAATTAATATAGCTGGACCGGCCAACTCTATTAATATAACAAATATTAATTTATCGAAAGAATAATTTAGCATATTATCCTCAAGTCGAGACTGGAAATCAATATTATTTACGTTATTAATTTATTGATGTTCTCTCGTAAATACATTTTGAAGACCTAATGCATAAACTAAACCCAAAGAAAGATATCATATAATATTTTGGAGACAAGGAATTCATTGTTAAATTTAACTAGTATTTCACCCGTGCGTTGCACGGAGGTCAGTTTCAAAATAAGAAAAATAAACTTATGTAAACGATTATCTCTTTATAACAATACCAATTCAAGTAAAACAATATCTCTTAATTTAGTTGTAACGTATGAAATAAAGTTAAATATTACAAATAAAAAAACATGAAGCGCGCAAAACACGATATCAAGATTAAGTGAAATCATTTAAAACATATGGTATAACTCTATTTCTTAGATTGCAATCTACTACACCATGTGAATCTTCTGCAAAATAACTAAGGTAACAACAATTACGGTGGCAGAGAAGTAACACAAAATAACCTGCAAATTTATCACTTATGGTGTTCAAATAGTGATGCACATTACCCAAACAACAATAAAACTTATAAATATTGCAAAAGAGATATGATGTATACGCAACTACCAGTACTGATATCAATATTGATACCAATACCGATACCAATACTGATACCAATATTGTTACCAATAGTGATACTAATTCGATTAATATTAATACTTATACTAATAATAATACTAATATTAATACTAATACTAATACTAATACTAATACTAATACTAATACTAATATTAATAGTGATACTAATACAAATATTTGTAATAATACCGGTACTAATACTAATATTAATACTAATGCTAATACTAATACTAATACTAATACTAATACGAATACTAATACTAATACTAATACTAATACTAATACTAATACTAATACTAATACTAATACTAATACTAATACTAATACTAATACTAATACTAATACTAATACTAATACTAATACTAATACTAATACTAATACTAATATTAATACAAATATTAATAATAATACTGATACTATTAATAATAATACTAATATTAATACTATATTAATACTAATACTGATACTAATAGTAATACTAATACTTATACCAATAGTAATACTAATACTAATAGTAAGAATAATACTAATATTGATACTAATACGGATAATAATACTGATACTTACATTGATAATGATAGTTATATTATACTAATACTAATACTAATACTAATACTAATACTAATACTAATACTAATACTAATACTAATATTAATACTAATACTAATACTAATACGAAAAATAAGACTAATACTGATATTAATACTAATAATAATACTGATACTTATAGTGATACTAGTAGTGATATTGATACTAAAATTAATACTAATAGTAAGACTAATATTGATACTAATAACAATAATAATTCTGATACCGATACTAATATTTATACTCATATTGATACTCATAGTAATATTATATTAATACTAATATTAATATTGATAACGATATTGACACTAATACTGATACTCATAGTAATATTAATATTAATACTAATACTAATATTTATATTGATATTGATACTGATACTAATACCGATACTCATACTAATATTCATAGTAATACTAATACTAATATTGATACTCATACTGATACTCATACTAATATTGATACTCATACTCATATTGATACTCACAATCATACTGATACTCGTACTAATACTGATACTAATATTGATATTGATACTGATACTAATACTGATACTGATACTGATAGTGATACTAATATTGATACTGATACTGATATTGATATTGATATTGACACTAATACCGATACTCATACTGATATTGATATTGATACAAATGTTGATACTGATACTGATACTGATACTGATACTGATACTGATACTGATACTAATACTGATACGGATACGAATACTGAAACTAAAATTGATACTGATAATGATACTGATATTGATATTGATACTGATACCGATACCGATACCGATACCGATGCGGATGTTGATATTGATGACGATACTAATGCCGATACCGATACTGATAGTGATATTTAGACTAATATTAATATTAATACTAAAATTAATACTAATACTAAAACTAATATTAACACTAATATTATTACTAATAATATTACTAAAACTAATATTAATACTAATATTATTACTAATACTAAATTTAATACTAATACCAATACCAATACTTATACTAATATTAATATTATTTCTAATACTAATATGTTAATATTGTTAATATTAATGCTAATGTAGATATTATAATGCTAATACTAATTTTAATGTTAATGCTAATCTGAATATTCTTATGTTGATTATAATTGTAATACTAATATTATCAAAATCCTTATCATATTTCTAATTCTATTCATAACACTAATCATGATTCTAATCCTAAACCTATTTCTAACATTAATTATAATCCTAATAATTTTGCTACTAATAATACTAATGTTAATGCTAATGTTAACTCTAATTATAATTCTAATTTTAATTCTAACCAGAATCATAATTCTAAGGCTAATTATAATCATAATACTAATACATGTCACTAATTGTAGTACTAATCAATAATCATAATCTTAATTATAATTCAATTACTAATATTAATCATAATCCGAATCCTAACCCTAGTATTAATACTAATACTAATTCAAAGAATATTAATTATAATCCTAATTCTAATGCTGATACTAATCACACTCTTAATTCTGATTTTGCATCAATGTTTTTGCAATTATCTATTATTTTGTATAAAAAACAATTATATTCAATCTCGCAACTTTTATATCAAATTCCTTATATATGGTACATGAAACATCAAGAAACACATATTTAATATATTAGAAATTAATATTTAATTATATTATCAAGCTTACATTAAAATTATTAAAATTATATAAGGGTATAAGCAAATGTTAAGACGTGAAAATAACGATAATCGTTGTTAATAGGATAAATTACGAAAATCCTCATGAACTTACGCTAAATTACATAAAGCACCCCCCACTTATCGGTAATTACCAAAATCCCCTAAATGATTGTTTATGTCTTACACGACCCCCTTATGGTGTGATTTTTTACGGGATCTTTTTTATTCCATGTAATATCCCAAAAAATTGTGAATTTTACCCTTGCAGACGTGACATTTCTTTTATCTTACTTTTTCAATACAAAAATTACCCTTAGGGGAGGTAATAGTAATACTAAAAAGTTGTGTGAAAATGTTATTTAAGAAGAATAAATATTTCGTGTAAAGTCCCCCTCAGGGTAATTTTTGTCTTTAAAAAGTATCATAAAGAAATGTCGTGTGCATGATAGAATCTGCATTATTCAGGGAATATTCCACGTAATAAAAAAAAATCGTGGATAATCATACTGTAAGGGGGTCGATGTAAGACGAAAACAAACATCAGGGAAATTTTGGTAATTACGAATATGATATTAAATTAGTGAAAAAAGATAAACATATTGTCTCGTCATGTTCATGTAAAATGTATAATATCAAATAATTTATTATGCAATATTTTTTTTATATGAATCCATGCTTATGAATTAAAATACAATTTTTTTGTAACACCTTCAATCATACAATTATAATAAGTGAAGATTTTAAATTGAATTTAAATTAAATTAATTATTATTAAAATTAAATTAAAAAATAAAACTATTTAGAGTTTTTCCAAGAAAGTTAATATATTTAGAGCATTTTATAAATGGTATGATATAAATATATAATAAAATAATTTAATATCCTTTTAATTTTGGAAAATGGTGACATGTTTTTTGATGATTTATTTTCACCAATCAATTTGCCACATGGGATGAAATTGAATACATGTCACCAATTGAAATTGACAAATGTCAATCAATTAGGTGTGGAATTCAACTTTTATATATTATATAGATTAACAAAATATAATTAGTAGCAATATGTTTATCAATAGAAAAAATTCAAATTATTCATGTCTGCAATAAAAGTTGAAACTCTCAATTAAATACAATAAATTTAGTTGTAGTTCTCTTTCACAATTATTTTATTTCATTTTACTTATTTTAATTGTTCTTGAAACCTGCAAAATTGTTTTGAAGTAATGTTAAGAGCTTTATAATACTTAGTAACTTCCACGAATTTTTATAAATTAAATTCCCCTAATTTGATTTCTTTTTAATGCGTTAAATTGATATATATTTACAAATGTAGTCAAGTCAAAATTGAAGAAATGCAAGAAAATTAATGCTAGATTTGTGTTATTGTATAGTACAAACATAATTCAAACGTGACAATACTATATCAATGTTGACCAACATAATAATTTCATAATTTGAATATAATTATGAAAATTTATCAATTTTTTTTGGTAACATTATCATCACCATGTATATTCAATGCTCAACATATAACACCATATGATGAACATGTCTTTGAAATTTAATTACACCATTCATATAATTTACATAACATCACAACAAAAAATTTAGAGAGACAACACTAAATTTGACAAATCTTCACTAAACAAATATATTTCAAGTAAATCATTCATAAAATCCACCACTCGAGTTTTAATGTATAAATACATGATCCACCTACATGCAAAAAACACAACAAAAAAACAATTTTATCGAAGAAAAAAATGGGTTCTACTCGTTGTGCTTTCTTGATTTCAACGGCAATTATCTTGGTTTTGATCACACGTTCATCGAGTGCACCGGATGCTGCAACTCAAGCACTGATAAACAATATTTGCGGACAGACGGACGATTCCAAAGATTGTCAAAGATCTTTTTACGGAGATTTGTACAGCGACTCAATGGATGCTAAAGGGCTAACCCAGGTAGCTCTTGCCCTAACATTGGAGAGCGCGTCCGATACACGTATATACCTACAGAAGGCGCAGTCGGATGAAAAGAGACAAGATGTTAAAAACCTCTATAGGATTTGCATACAGCAGTACTTGTCGTTGATAAGTAATTTCGAAAACGCGAGCTTGCACTTTGCAGAGGAGGAATACAAACTCATGATTTCCGATATCGAACCGTGCGAGAGGTTCGTGAATTCGTGTCAACTTGTTATGGGCACAAAAGTGGCCGACTTGGGTGCGAAGAATTTGCATACTAAAGTGCTTGTTAGGATGTCACTTATTAGTGGTAGGCTTATCCAGGGTTCGTAGATGTTGCAGTCGTCGATCGGGTGATTCTGCACCATTGATTTATGAACACACACGCACATTTGAATAAGTGTATTTCAATAAGTGTAGTATCTAATAAACATCCAATTATTGGGAAAAAAAATTTGAAGTAATAATTAGTTTGGCAATCATTAATAAAATTATCTTCTTCTAAGTTATTTATAAGTTTTTGAATAAATTAAGGAGATAGGTTTAATTTAATCATAGCTTGTTTTATCTCGTTGTAATGGACCTCAAGACGCGCGCGCTCTTTCAGTTTTACTTTCGATGGTGATTCTTTCACCACTTCCGACCTAATTCTTTCTTTCTGCTTTTAAGCGATTGTGTTTGTAGTTTAATTTCTTCAACAACGATGACCGAAAATATTAATGAAAAATGTCTTTTGACAACCGATTTGAACGGCTTGAGGCTATAATTATTAATTAATTAAAACGACATTTAACATTTTAATATTCATCATGATATTGATCTATATTAAAACTTTATATATATATATATATATATATATATATATATATATCACCTTCCAAATGTTTTCAAGGGCCTCAATAATTAAACAAAATAACAATTTGTTGCCTTCAAAAGTATTATTTTCAGTAAGTACAAAGTTAAATGTTCTTTTCATTGAGAAATTTGAGGATTCTCTAATTTTCATAATTAAGGATAACATAATTAATCGAAAAATAAACCAGCAAATTAAATGGACTCACAAAATCACATACAACCACAGCCACAAATGTAATTAATTAATGTAATCAAAACATTATTAATTTTAGGCAGTGGTTGTATCTGATTTAGTGACTTCATTTGATGATGGTTTCTTATATTTTGATGGTTTTGAAACTGCAGATCGAAAAATATAAATAAAATTTTGTAGATGGAAAAAAAAAAAGAAGAACAAAAAAAAAAATTAGGATCAAGAAACATGAACACTTATTGAACCAGAATAAGGTCACGTGCTAAAATAAAATAAAAAGATTAGGGAATGAGAAAAAGTGAAAGATTTGATCAAAAAAATGAAAAAGAAAAAAAAAATGAAATGATGAACTTACCCTATTGTTTCAACAGAAGAGAGATTGGAGCTTTAAATAAGGGGAGTTAGAGAGAGAAAGGGAAACGTAAACGGAGGGGAAAGTCGAGTTGGTAGGCGGTCGAGATGCTACACCCGGTTAAATACATCGGGTGATTTTTGCGTGTGTATATGTGCTTTTTTTTTTTTTTTGTTTAAAATGGAAGTATTATACGATAATTTGCATCCACCTCCTCTGAACTTTAGTCTTTTGGCAAGTACACCCCAAATGTTTGACATTTTGCCATATACACCCGCTTCATCCATTTTCTGTCAGTGAAGCGATAGAGTAGGAAAATTACATATAAATAATTAAAAAAAAAGAAAAAACTTACCTTGTAAAATTAATATGTGGGCTACAAAAGGGCTTTTTAATTAATTTATCGATCTTACATCTTCTCAAACTTTTTGGGACATTATTTTTCAATATTTATGAAAAGTATATATGAATTTTAAAAAGTATTAAGAGGTGAGGGCAACGAGGGCACACATGGATCGAAAGAACTTCTGCTTAATGGTTTTTTTTTTCATAATATAGGTTCACAGTTGCTAGTAATATAATTGTTTTTCTTGTTATTACATTTATAAAAAAATGTCATGCCATATATGTTAATGTAATATTAATCGATTAAAAAAATATAATACTAATTAACTGGAGTATAAAAATTGAACTGTGTACATAAAAATATATTAACCAAAAATTAAATTAAATTAGATGAAAGAGCTGCATATTAAAAAAAAAATTTAAAAAATTATTAGGGTAAATTACAACCACCCCCTTAGGTATGGTCAAATTAAAAAAAAAAAAAAAAAACCCTCTTGTTTGGATAATTACAACCACCCCCTCAACTCCTCAAATTTAGTGAAATCGTCGAGATTATAGGGAATGTTATCACTTTTGAATCGTTTTATCCCATTCGAACTCTGCATTTTGAAGCAAGATGATCATAATATGTGTTTTTTGACCTGTATATATCAGATTGTGGTAGATCAGAAACTGTATTTTTACTCAAAACGAGTACAAACTATAGCACATTTCACGAAATCTAGATGATTATGTTGAATTTGACATCATAAGGGTGGAGGTGTAAGAAAAAAATAAGTTGAGAGGGTAGATGTAATTATCCAAACAAGATGATTTTTTTGTAAATTGACCATACCTCAGGGATATTTGTAATTTACCCAAAATAATAATAATTATTATTATTATTATTTAAGTTGTGGTTGCTAAAATATATCAAAGTTAGAGGAGGCAAATGCAAATTACTATATTATGTTCAAAGTTATGGTAAATGCGTATTTTCCACCGTAAACTAACGGACCACTCAGGTAAAAATGGATGAAAAAAGTGTATATGCCAAAAGGCTAAACGTTTGGGGTATGTTTGGCAAAATACTAAAGTTCAGGGGAGGTGGATGCAAATTACCCAAATATTATATATCATGGTTATACGTATCTACGTTGAAAGCTCTTGAAAACAGATTGTAGTTCATCCAGTTAATCTTATCGATAGGTTAAAAATGCTACCAAATTATTGATACTGTAAGATCTCTATATCTTTCCATATTTAAAATAAGGTCCTCCATCTTTTTTGTTTTACATGGATTTTGCTGTTGAGTATATACATTTTTGTAAGTGTACTGTGTACCTTTTATATACAAAAAATCTTACCAGTGTCCCACACAAAAGAAAAATGGAGATGTGAAAAAATCTCTATAAAATTTGCATGGTCGGGTATGAATTATTGTTCGATGAATTATATTCAAAAATGCAAATTCGGCATTTGCAAAAAGAGACTATGGTCGATGGTTTTTTTATGTGGAAAAATGTGAGATTTATACTAAAAATGTTTGGGGCGAGTGACAAATTTGTGTAAGCAAATGTCGGGATTCTTTTAAGCAGGGGAGATTTGATCAATTATTTGAAGGATGAAATAAATTGACTCTAATTTTAGCCCAGATTCCTCATTTTTCCGTACCAATGTAGCACGGATAAGGAAACGGTGATACGGAGAAATTGGGAAATGAACACGGAAAACAAGTAACAACAAATAGAAGCTTAGGGAAAAGTGTAAATATTAAAATTAGAGTAAAAGGCAGTTTGGCCCCTTAACTAATGCTAGTTTTACACTTTGCCCCCAAACAAAAACATTTTGCACGTTCTTACGTGAACTCCGTGAGTTTTACGGGGGCAAAAACGTCTATTTATTTACATTCTTCAAAAAAAAAAAAAAGAAGAAGAAGAAGGTGGGAAAATCTGGAGAAGTGCGGCAGAGCGGCTATTCCGAGATGACATCATCCTCTTATTACCCACCCGTACTGTGCAGCGGAAGCATCGACGCCATGCCACCCAACTCCGATGGTGTCATGAAGAGAGAGAATCGACGAACAGGAGACGAAATCGATTACGATGGGAGAGGGTGTCTCGTCGCCGCCGCCGTGGTTGATATAGATGAAGAAGAAGTTGGTTCCGAAATCGCGCGGATCAGCAGCCCTTGTTTTCTTTCATTTTTTTTTAATTTATGGAGAATGCAAGGAAATAGGACTATTTTGCCCCTGTAAAACTAATTGAAAGGCACGTGTGTATGATTTCGGTCAAAATGGCCTGAAAATTTCAATTATGAGGCACTGTGCAATAAAAAATGAAGTTCATGAAAGAACGTGCAAAATGTTTTTCTTCGGGGGCAAAGTGCAAAACGGATATTTGTTTAGGGGGCAAACTACTTTTTACTCTTCAAATTATAGGAATATATTTATAAATATACTATATAAACATACAGTAGGTAAAAAAAAAAGATTATATATAAGTTATCTTTATATATTTTCATAGAAACATATTCAAAATAAATTTTAATATCAACTATCAATTTTTTGATCATTAAATTGTGCAAATAATTAGGAAAACAACAAAAATATTTGCAAATTTGATATTCAAGTATCTAATTTTTTCAGAAATTACAAAATGACCCATTTAAAGGTCCGACGGGTGTCCGCCGCAAAACGTGTCCGAAAAACAGAAACGTTAATAAGTTAAAGTTTTCGTGCTACATATCTTACCATTCTACAAATATATATTTTTTTTTTCTTGGACGAAAAATGTATTTTTCCATCTTAAATAAGTAAATGCCATATGTCTTGCCAATATTTAATATTTGTTTTTGTTCTAGCCATCATAGCTGATTATTTTTTATTATAGTATGGTTATGATAATTTATTTTGGTACAAAGTGATGCACTTTTATTTATTTTTTTCTTTTTCGGTAATTGTGTGGACATAAAAAAATATTTCCACTTTGTGATCTATAGTGACATAATAATTACGAAGAAGCAATAAAGTTTAATTTAAGCAATCAATCAATTTAAATCACATAGTAATTCGAATTCGAATTTTCAAATAATGACACATATTTACTTGCTCCAATCGCTAGTTCATTCGTTGTGAGACAACTCTTAACTGTGCTTAGTGTAATTAATATGTGTAAATTACTCATTAATTCTTACTAATTCTTTTTTATTTCCAATTGAAGACGTAAGTTGCAAAGTTGAATCATTGACTATAATTGATTTATTCAGATTTCGTGTTTAAAGTGAAATCCTCGTGTACTCACCAAATTAAAGTTAGTAGTGTTTTCAAAGGAAACATATAGTACTATACATAGTGGTATTACCTGCAAATAATTACGTCCATTTATACCAATATAAATGTGTATATTTTTGTATGTATTAATTAGTGGTTTGCCATTATAATTCACCTAGTTTACACATAAAATATATGAATTTTCCTAATGTAAAGAAATACATATAAAAAAAATCTCATTTTTTACGAAATCATATTCTCTCCCTCGCATCAACTAAACACAAAATTTTAAATAAAACTCCATTTAAACAATTTCAAGTATACTTTAAAAGGTTATGCGAAGATGGTTTTTTTGGTAAATTAAAGTGTGTTGATGTCTAACATTTAAGGTTGTAAAACGCGGGAATCGGATTGTACTTCCTCACAATTAATCTGTGCAAATGTAACTAATCAGCGATAAATCAGAAATATATCGGTTTTTCATATTTAATATCATGTATATCTAGATATTCTTCGTAAACACTCAAAAGATACATAAAAAGATACATAAATATGGATATATCCCTATTATTTATATTTCATAATCACATCACAAAAGTTTAAATTTGTAATATCAAATTAAAATAGATCCACACTAAAAATAAGTACACTTTTCAACAATCCCCAACGTATCCCTTTTGACTTTGATGAAATCGATGCTGATTTTGGTAACAAACTAATAAAATTAGGGTAAATTACAAAAAACCCCTAATTTTAGGCTAAATAATGAAAAATACCCCTACCTATTTATAATTATAAAAAATCCCCTAATGTTTGTTTCCATCTTACATCAACCTTTGACAGTGTAACTTTTCACGGATTTTTTTTATTCATGAGAATAGACTTTACACAATTTCAGTTTTTTTTTTTTTATTTCTCACCCATTTAACATAATTATAATAGATTGTACACATTTTCTATAAAAGAAACTCGATCAACAGTTAATCAGATGGAGATTTTGGTTTTTACGGATAGGTGGGATGTTTTTTGTTATTTAGCCTAAGTTCAGGGGGATTTTTGTAATTTACCATAAACTTAAAAGTCTTGCCCCGTCTTTTTACCATAGTCCCAAAAATAAAATAAAAAAATAAAATAAACTAAAAAAGAAAAAGAAAAAAGAGTCGTGGGGAAAGCCAATTGGCTAAAAAGTACATAACGTAACAGGTGGCCGGATTTATATATGTTACAAAACGAACGCTCCCTCCATTCTTAGCGGCGATCCGTTTAACACCTTTCTCTCTCTTCTCTCTCTCTTCTTTCTCTCACACACACTAAAAACACACACACACACACGAGAACATTCAACAAACCCTTCGTCATCATAATCAAAATCCTTTTCTGCTTTTACTTTTTTGTTCCCCCAGAATATCTCGCACGCCTGTACGTACAATCAAATCTGTATCTATATTTAACGGCCTTGATTTCAGGTTGCTTCTAATTACTACTATCACGTTTCCTTTTCTTTTTTTTTGAAATTTATTATTTCGTATTTTTAGGTTCACATATTATTTATTGCTTCCGCCTGTAAACGAAACGCAAGCTCGTTCCCCGTGAGTTTCCCCCCTTTTTCCGCCTTTTTACTCGCGCCATTGACATCGCATGCAGCGAAACGAATCGAGTTGGGGAAAATTTCTCTGTATTTTTTTTATTTTTCTCGGATTTTAATGGGTGATTTTGGGTAATTGCAGTTCGGATCTGTGGATAGCAAGCGGAGCTGCATTTGGAGTGTTCCTCGACGTTGATTGGCTGCAATATATTTGATTTTTTGCGTATATTCGCGTACATTGTGATTTGTGTGCGTGTATATACGGGTGATTTTGGGTGCAATGGAGAAGGAGAGGAAAAAGTATCCGATTGGAGCAGAGTATTATACTCTGTATGAGGAGGTTGGGACTGGAGCCAGTGCTTCGGTTCATCGTGCTCTGTGCACTCCACTCAACGAGGTCGTTGCAATCAAAATTCTCGACTTTGAGCGCGATAAATGTGATCTGGTAACATTCCTTTGTAAGAGATTATGTATATATGTATAATCATATGTATGTGGATACTGGATAGAGTTTAAATTGTTTCGCGTATTTGTTTTCTGTGATCCTTTTTAATTCTAAATTTCTGTCGGAGAGGCTTCGATTTTGAAATATGGATGCGTCTTCCTCTTATTTTTGTTGTTTGATGTTTATGCATTTTCATTTTAATATGATTTGAATACATGTGAAACAATGAGTTATTGAATCAAAAGATTATGAGAAACACGGACACGGAATTCTATTTTTGAAGTGACGATTACTAGCTAGGCTGTAAAAGTGTACAACAATAGCCATTGGAAAGTGAATTGCAATGAGAACTGTGGTGTGCAGTTTCAGTTTATTCAGTAGCATTGTAGTTCGATTAGGCTAGACGTCCTGCAGTTTGTAATTAATTGATTTGGTTAATTTAGCTACAACTACGTTGCAGTTTGTCTTAAGCTAGGAGTGCATGAAGATTTGTTTAAATAACAAACTTGGTTTGGTTTATTCCTTCATCTGATGAATATAATATACTGGATGATCTGATTGTTGAATTTTGCCCCAGAATAACGTTTCACGGGAAGCACAAACGATGGTACTTGTTGACCATCCCAATGTTCTCAAATCCCATTGTTCCTTCGTTAGTGATCACAATCTGTGGGTGGTAATGCCTTACATGGCTGGAGGTTCTTGCCTACACATTTTGAAGGCTACACATCCAGATGGTTTCGAGGAGGTTGTTATTGCTACGATTTTGCGTGAGGTATTGAAGGGCTTGGAGTATCTTCATCAACATGGCCATATTCATCGGGATGTCAAAGTAAGTAGTTTGAACTTTAAGCAAGTGTCACCTGCCAATTCAGACAAGCTTCTAAAATAAACAGAGCTATATACTCACAGCATAGGATCGGCATATCTTTTAAGATTGTCGTTACTCGTATATGTACTTTTATCATCTTAATTTGTGCATCTACTCTGTTTTTTGGGTGCTTCCAGGCTGGGAATGTTCTGATTGATACACGTGGTGGAATCAAACTGGGGGATTTTGGTGTCTCTGCCTACTTGTTTGATGCAGGTGATAGGCAACGCATGAGGAATACATTTGTGGGCACTCCTTGCTGGTATGAGTATCTGTATACCTCCATTTTTTTCTTTCCCATCATTCATTATGTTGAAATGTACTATTTATCTGAGGTGTGTGAGCGAAAGCTTACTGAATATAGATGCATGTGTACACGTACATCATAGATAGTAATGCACACATTTTTTGTAAACCTGAATTTTATAAAATTATTTGTTAGTAATTTCAGGTAAACATGTCATCAATTTTATTTTCTTGTCATTCTAATAAGAGGTGGTTTGTGTTTTCTAGGATGGCACCGGAGGTTATGGAGCAACTGCATGGTTATGACTTCAAGTCCGTTCATTTACTTCTCCATTTTTTTTTACTACAACAGAATATTAAACCATTTTCTTATATAATGGATTGGCAATTTACAGAGCTGACATTTGGTCTTTCGGCATAACTGCTTTGGAGCTTGCGCATGGTCACGCCCCGTTTTCAAAGTACCCTCCAATGAAGGTGCTTCCACCGTTACATATATTCCTTATTTTCTCTACACGGAATCAATTTTAATAAGTTTAAAGCCAACGACATATACAATACAGTTTACTTCTGTAGGTATTGCTTATGACATTGCAAAATGCACCACCTGGTCTTGATTATGAGAGAGACAAAAAGTTTTCGAAGGTATGCTTGCTTAAAGCGTGTACTTGTCAGCTACTGATTAATGTTTTATCGATAAGCTATTTATGTCAATATATGGTGTGTTCAGTCCTTTAAGCAGATGATTGCTAGTTGTTTGGTGAAAGATCCTTCAAAAAGACCTTCAGCTAAAAAATTGCTAAGGAATTCTTTTTTCAAGCAAGCTAGGTCAAATGATTATATTTCTAGAACTCTTCTTGAAGGGCTGCCAGCTCTTGGTGATCGTCTTCAGGCATTGAAGGTCTGTGCTTATAAAGATATGTTGAGTTAATATAGGGTAACGTGTTCTCTTTATTAAGTTTTATCCTGATAGAAGTATACATGACTTCAGAGAAAGGAGGAAGATATGCTTGCACAAAAGAAAATGCCGGATGGACAGAAAGAGGAAATATCCCAGGTTTGATTCCGTACCACAGAAAATCATTTCTGGTATTATCTAGTAAAGGAGATCAATCCTGTCAATTTTCATGTCATCCGTTTGAAATGCTTTATAAATAAATTCCTTAGTTTATGTAAGGGGAACGTTGAATAGAACTTTTCTCTATTTATGCAAAGCCATTAAAATTTATTTATCAGTGAGTAATTCCTTACTCTGATTTTTTTCTCCGAGCTGGTTTGTGGCTGAAACCGTACATAAAAGCGTTGGCAGAAATTTATAAATGACATAAAAATATGAGGAGCCAATAGTAGGACGTCCTGAAATGTTAATTCAAAATGACTGCCCTGAAATATTTTCTATCAGATCAACAAATAACATAGGAGTGATATGCTCAAATCTCCGCTTTGACTTTTACCTTTAGTTAGATTAGCGGTTGGGTGAAAAAAATTATATTTGATTTGGGCTTACAACTGGAAGGAAAAAAAATTATATTTGATTTAGGCTTACAACTGGAAGGAAACTTGCAGCACAAGACTATAAGATTTCATCTTTCGTGGCGGCAGAGAAGGGTTTTGGTTCTCTTAATTTTAAATTTTCACCACACTTCAGCTCGAACCTTCAGTTTAGGTAGTTATTACTAGTATTCATACTCTTAAGAGCCCACGCATATCTGAGAGTTGTGTCTTCGCAGTTTTGAATAGTGAGACGTAATAAAGACTCACATTCCCTCTGTTGTAGTCTTGTATATACCTCACATCATGGTCTTCAAATTTACCTTTACTTTTGCAGTCTGAACTTTGTCAATGATCTCATCTTTTAGAAGTAGATTGGCTACTACTGAGTATGAGGTTGCTAAAAGTACTTTCACCTGGACACGAGAATAAATTTGTGTTACAGGTGTAAAAGGCCTCTCCATTAGTTAAATGTTCCAGTAACTTGCAATATTGTCATTAGGGAAGGGAAAATATTCTGGGAACTTCGAATAGGAGCGTTAACTGTAGTAAATTTGTTCATTTGGAATTATTTTAGCTTATATGGTTATGTAATTCTTTTTATGATGCCCTATGGTACATCCCCGTAGTTTCTGACTTTCTTGTTTGTTTCCTTTCTTTTTATGTTCGCAGAACGAATATAAACGTGGGATCAGTGGTTGGAACTTCAACCTGGAAGATATGAAGGCGCAAGCTTTGTTGGTATTCACTGTTTTCAGCTTTCGATAGATGATTTGTTGCTGCCAAAGATTTCTTATGGTGAGAAGATAATACATATTTGCTTGCTTGCAGGTACAGGATGATGATGTGGTTTGTGAAAAAGATGAAAATATGCAAACTAAACAATTGCAGGACCAGCCATCTTCTTCCAAAAGTTGTAAAGTACTAGAACACCAGTTGTCCTTTGCAAGCCAATATTCTGATGCTGAAGATTCCGTAAGTTAATAATGTTTTTTTCCCGGGCAGGTAGTTCTTCTCTTTCTTTAACATTCCAGGTCTTCGCAGGATGATAATACCGTGCCCTTGAACACATCATTGAACTCCACAACTAACATGTATGTCATCATAATTGACAATACTTCTATATTTCCTGTAAAAATATCATTTGTATCCTGTATTATATACCGTATAGCTATTTTTGTGTTGCCTATATCCTTTTCTGTTGTTTCCATATAACATCTAGCTCTGATTATTTCCTTGTATATTCTAATTAAAAATTAATCTTCTCTTTCTTAGTGGTAATTGTGAAAAATCCAATGACGACGGGAGTGTTCCTGGTTCAACTTTAGAACAGCCAAACACGAATATGTCTATTGGCCATGGGAATCGGACAGAAAGCAGTTTAGCGTCAGAGGTGAATAAATCATCAGAGGGAGCTCCCACAAGGTATAATCAGAAGTATGTTTCATTTCTATCTATACTATAATGCTGACCTTACATTTCTTGTATTGTGTTTTACTCTTCTCTTCTATTCTCAAGTTGTTTTTTTTTGTATGTTTACTAGAAGTAGCACCAGTATATATACTTCTGTTTCCCAGAGCATGATCTAGTTGCATAAATAATTTGCTTCTCAAGTTGTTATCGCGATACTTGCATATAAATTTTCTCCTCAATATCACATGTCCTTTTACATTGACAAATTTTATTATGACTTCTAATACTCAGTGACAAGATCCAAAATCAGTCACAGAGTTTGTTACATGCCGGGCCTACCAATCTGCAATCGATAGACTCACAGTCGGACATAATTTCCAAAGGTTCAAAATTATTAGGCAAGTCATCTATCTCATTCAGAACTTTGTCTTACAATGAAGATTGCTCTGTACTTTAAAATTGCATATCTGTAATGTAGTTAATGGTGAAGAAGTTGACGAGAAGGCAAAGAATCCAGTTGTTCAGCAAAAAGGACGATTTAAGGTTACGTCAGAGAATGTTGATATGGAAAAGGTTAATATCAGGTCTTAATTGGAGTAGTGTTTTTCACATTTATGTAACATTTATTTTAACATTGATTATTTCCTTCCTATAGGCTGCTCCGGCTCCTATACTACAGAAAAGCCACAGTGTACAGGTTGGTGTGAAATTTTAAGTGTAATGGAAATGCAAGACATCTCAATTTTTTTTCTTTTGGAATTAACTAAAGCATGTCATCTGTTTGTTCCTAGTTGGCAAGTGACTAAAAATAATTTGATTCTGTGATTGGTCATTTCTTTTGATCTTTCTCCGTATAATTTGAATCTTTAATAAGAGAGTTACTAAAATTTGATTATTGTTGTCAATGAGATCCTCAAAGAAAGAATATGCGTTTATATTTTGTAACACATGATTTCGACCAATTGGACACCAACATGTGTAGACTAAGTCAACTTATGGCTTCCGTATTCATCAAACATCATTAGAATGATATATATGTGTGCATTAGAATATGTCTTAAATTAAGATTTTTGATATTTAGGTGATGGCTCAACTTCCTGGCATTTCTTCACCATTGACTTCTGAGGCTGCTCCAGCAAATTCTCCGGGTCAGGGCTTGTTTTACCCTCTGCAGTCTGTTCTAAATACAAATATTCTTCAAAGGGTAAATGGTTCTTCTTGAGAAAAAAGTTGTCGTTTGTTTTTCTGTCTTTGAATAATTGGTCAATGTCCTGATATTTTCATTCTACGTTGCTCTCTTGGCAGGAGACTATTCTTTTTCTAATGAAGCAAGTAGTTCTTGGGGAAGCTTCAGGTATCATCAATCTATTCACCATAGCATATTGTATATGCATACATAGAATCTTCCAGTATAATGCAACTATCCTTCTTTGCAGGCTCAACGGGCACATTAAACACGGAGATGGCAGAGAAATCATTGGTATGCAAAAGTTTAGGGATATACTATAACCAAGTATGTGGTCTGAAGTTGTATTTATCTACACATTGGTAACAAGTGAATAACAAATTGATCAGTGCATTTGGGTTATTAATATAAGTTTGAAGCAGAGACGAAGTATATTTGTCAATTCCTTCCTAACATTCTTTATATTTTTTTCAGCCTAGTACATTTATGCGTACTTTAATTGAATAACGGGTGCCGGTTGTTGATTGATTTTGTTTGCAAATTGTTTTGTTTTTTGCCAACTGTTTTGTCTTGCAGATAGTTATATGTTTTCTATGTTCACCAAGTTATTTTTTTTTCCTTTTGTAGTTAGAGACTGCTCACGAAAGGGAAAAAGAGTTGCTCCGTGAGATAAGTGATTTACAGTGCAGGTATTTCTTTTCCCTTTTCTTCTGCAGAATATATGTTATAGCAATCTTACTGAATATAGATAGTTTTTTTTTTTTTTTTTAACGGGACTGATATCTATTGTGTAGGCTTCTAATCACCCAAGAAGAGCTCCAAAAATATAAATCGATACACGGCGAACTCTCGAATTTGACACATTTCTAGGTAAAGTTTATATATAGCTCTGCTAACTTGCGCAGATACCAACAGGATGCACTTGGTCATGTATTATCTTCCAAGTTTGTATCGTTTAGTTTTACTACTAGACTAGCTTATTCGATTATAATTTACGATTACGGTTTACGATTTATGATTTATGATTTATTAGTATTCTTCCAGCCTATCATTTTGAGCTTTGTTTATCACTCTGCATTAGACATTTCTATTTATATATCATGTGAATGATGCATATTTTCACCAATCAAAAGATAGGGCATAGTTGTTTTGCAGTAGAGCTTTCACGATTTGTTGACACTATTTAGTATACGAGGTGTT
Source organism: Erythranthe guttata (assembly GCF_000504015.1). The sequence continues at coordinate 3,228,357 of NW_012194881.1, read as the reverse complement.
CTACTACGAAGAACACGTCGACCGATAAGTATAGATATTAAACTCTGCGTTTTTTTTTGACAAATTAAAAGGGGGAAACGCGTTTTTCAAACAACATCAATCACCGAATTTTCCTTTAGTTTCATGGCAAGAAAAAGTTTGGTTCATGTCATTCGGAAGAGATGGAAAACATGCTTAAAATGTATTCGCCTTTTTTGGTCGCTTTCGCATACCTTAACTATTCATAAATGTCCATATATGTACTAATGCATGTTCACGTTACATGAGCGTTGATGCTATAAATTGACACGTGGCTGCATGCCATGTCACAGCAGTAGTACACACTTTTGGAACATTGTGGGGTGTCTTAGATATAATGAAAGATCCAAGACTCATCAGTTTTTTTTGAGGCACGAAAGAGTCCCAAAAATTAATGAGCTGAAATCAGTTATAAGGATCAATGCCTATGAATTATGATGTTTGTTAATTGTTTCCTCACACTATATCAGTGACCACTTTTTCGAGCTGTAAATCTTTTGTTTTCGACAAACAATAGATATATACTGCACGTAATGTATTTCATCTGATGTAACATCGACCAAACATATGACTTAAGATTTGATTGAAGTTGAGGCCTGGGGCAAGCAAAGAAAAAAAAAGATCCCTATAGAGATAAATACAGCCACCCTGAGATAATTCTAAATTATAAAAAACCCTTCTTATTTGAATAATTACAGCCACCTCCTCAACTATGTAATTTTTTTACGAAAAAATCCCTCATAGTTGAGGGGTGATTTCCCAAACAGGAGGAAGTGCTCGTAATTTGGACTTACCTTAGGGGGTTTGCTGTAATTTGCTCATATGTATATAATATGAAAGAACAAAAGTATTGAACATCTCAACTGTAATCTGCAAAGCTACCATTTTCAGATTTTAGCAGGTTGAAAAACAAAGAAGCTGACAAATAGTAAATGAATAGTCCAATTTTGTGCTAAAAAAAGAATTCCATTTATTGCTGTACAATCGGTTCTTGAGAGAGAGAGATAAGCGAAGGGACAGCATAGACAGCTTCCATTAAAGAAGTAGTTCACAATTAATTGCAAGGTTTTCAATTTCGTTTTCTCTTCCTGTACACATAGTTGTACTTTTGTACTTTGCATATATATATATATATATATATATATATATATATATATATATATATATATATGTATATGTAAAAGTATTCTTTTAGAACATGGTAGAAAAGTAGAGAGAGAAAGATGAAGAATAAGAGAATCATCACTCCAAACACAAGGGAAGAAGCTCCTCTGTTTTCTTGGCCATGGGACAACTTGCAAAATTTCAAGGCATGCATCTCTTTTTTTCATTCTTTTTTGCTTATACATAATCTGATTAATTAATTAATTTATTTATTTGTTTTTGGTAATTTGTAAACAGTATTTGCTATATGGACCACTAATTTGCAAAGCCCTACATGCAATCTACACAAAAGAAATCACCAAGAATGACAATATTTGGTGCCTACATATTCTCATCTTGTTTTACCATAGAGCACTTGTTCATCAGCTTTGGTCATCTTACACAAACATGCTCTTCCTTAATCGCGCTCGTCGAATCGACCAACGGGGCGTCGAATTCAATCAAATCGACGCAGAATGGCACTGGTATATGATTGCCTTTTTCGGTGAATTACACCTGCACGAAATAACTTTAAGGTCCATGTGGTATCAGTAATTACAATCACCTCTAAAACATTGTTAGAAATCCTGACGGAATACTGCGTTAGATAAGTTATTCCATTAATGTTCTTCCGAACTATTAGTTTCAGACAGTAGTGAGAACAACATAGAGCTAGTGGGTGACATGGCTCCCCCAATATTTCTTAAATCCTTATTATATAAGATTTATAAATAAAGTCTCTGGTAGCATTAACGGCCCGCGAAAAACAAATATAGTGCATATCGGTCCCCAGGACATGAAATCCTGGCCCCGACAATTGTTTCAGGGGTGGGGCTATAATTATCAGTACCAGAGGGACCTTAAAATTATTTTAACATACATCAGGGGTGTAGATGTAATTTACTCTTACTTTTTTTTGGTAAATTACACCTACACCCCTTAGGTATGCTAAAATAACTTTAAGGTCCCCGTAGTATCGGTAATTACGATCACCCCTAAAACATTGTTAGAAACCTTAACAAAATAATGCATTAGATAAGTTATTCTGTTAGGGTTTTAACAAACTACAAGTTTCAAGAGTGGTAGAGACAACATAGAGCTAGGGGGTGACATGGTTCTCCTAACATTTCTTAAATCCTTGTTATATTATATAAGATTTGCAAATTTTCCTCTATGGTAGCCTAACGGCCCCGCAGAAAACAAATATAGCCCATATCCATCCCCAGGACATGAAATCCTGGCTCTGGCAATTGTTCCAGGGGTGTGGTTGTAATTACCAATACCAGAGGGACCTTAAAGTTATTTTAGCATACCTCAGGGGTGTAGGTGTAATTTACCCTTACTTTTTTTTTTTCTTTTTTTGGGTTTCCCCCTATAAATTTTCTTGATTTTTTGAATATGTTAAAACAGGGATAATTTTCTGATACTTCAAATTACAGTGGCTTCTCTCTCTTACATGAGTTTCTCTCTCTTGGCAAATCTCCCATTATGGGATTTAAGGGGTATTATTTGCTGCATAATACTCCACATTGGAATATCAGAGCCATTTTATTACTGGATTCACAGATTATTACACACCCCTGTTTTGTTCCAACACTACCACTTTCTCCACCATAGCTCGAAAGTCGTAAATCCTTTCACAGGTAACCGGAAAAAAAATCGAAAAAAAAAAAAAAAAAAACCATCAATCTTATTGTATCTTGTAACAATTTGTCAGACACGTTTCGGTTTTTATGTTACAGGTGCACATTTGTCGTTCTTGGAGCATATATTACTTTGTGTAGTCATAGGAATTCCGACTCTGGGAACCGCGTTAATCGGATATGGATCGATTGGCCTAATGTACGGTTACCTCTTCGTCTTCGATTTTCTGAGGTGTTTGCAACACAGCAATGTTGAAGTTGTCCCTTGTCAACTATTTCAGGCTATTCCTCTCCTCAAGTATCTCGTATGTACACCGACGTAAGTTTAATATAAATTAGGAATTGTCATTTTCAACTTACAGTTAAACCTCCATAAATTAATACAGTCGAGACCAGACATGAAATATTAATTTAACACATTGTCCTTGAGTCGTGGTCGTGACCAGAAGAAAGTATTATTTAAACGAGGTTATTAATTTATCGAGTATATTGTACATAATTTATTTTTTGTATTTTGCATTGTACTAAAGTTCTGTTTGGTTCTTGCAGATACCACAGTCTTCACCACGCGGAAACGGGGACGAATTTTTGCCTATTCATGCCGTTTTACGACAAGTTATGGAATACCTTAAATGGAAAATCATGGGATCTTCACGAAGAAATTAGTACTAGAACAAGTGAGTGATCTTTTTTTTTTTCCTATTGTCTCGTAAACGAAAACGGGCTTATGTTACTTTAAATGCTTATGTTTTTTTTTTTAAATAACCGGTACAGATAGCAGAGTGCCTGATTTCGTGTTTCTTGCGCACGGTGTGGATATTATGTCGGCTATGCACGCGCCGTTTGTTTTCCGATCGTTCAGTTCGATTCCGTTCAGTACAAAGCCGTTTCTGATTGTGATGTGGCCTTTTACTTTTGTTGTGATGCTGGTTATGTGGGCGAAATCGAAGACTTTCTTGTTCAGCTTTTATAATCTTAGAGGTCGTTTGCACCACACTTGGGCGGTGCCTAGGTTCGGTTTTCAGGTACTCTTTTTTTTCGTCTTTTTTTTCGAGATGTTGGTTTTATTACATTATATTAGGTAGGGATGGAAAACGGACAATCGCATTGGAATTAGCACTTTCGGAAAAAAACTGTTTTTTTTTTCGGAAGTTGGAAGCTGATTTCAATTATGCTTCAAAAAAATCGGAATTTAGGGAATTGGTATGTAAAATTGCCTCCAAAATCGGAATCTTTTGCATCGAAATCGGCGGGATTCGGAAAATTTCCGATTTTTAATAACCTAAAATATAAAATACATGAAAATTTTGATATTCTAAGTGTAATTTGCAAATTTTTCGAAATTATTTTTCGGAAAATACAATCGGACCAGAAATCGGAATCTAGTTATTCAATTCCAAATCAAAACATAAATTGAAAAATTGAAAAACTGAAAATGAGAATTACAGAATCCGGAAAGAAAAAATTGTTTCGAAATCGGAAATTTACAGATCGAGATTGTCTGAAAACGAAAATTCCGTTCAAATTTCCAGCACCCCTGGCATTATTTCTTATTTTATTTTTTCGGTTGCAGTATTTCTTGCCTTTTGCTGCAGAAGGCATAAACAACCAAATCGAAGACGCTATCCTTAAAGCCGATAGAATCGGAGTTAAGGTCATTAGCCTTGCCGCATTAAACAAGGTAACCCGTTTATTTCGTTTTCATTATGTAATGTGTTACTAACTAATACTTAACTATCACATAGTTACTAAATTCTCGAAATAAACTAACGATTTGCAGAACGAAGGCCTAAACGGAGGCGGGACCCGTTTCACGAACAAGCATCCAAATCTTAGAGTTAGATTGGTCCATGGTAACACATTAACCGCTGCCGTTATCCTAAACGAGATTCCTCGAGACATTGACGAGGTTTTCTTAACCGGAGCCACTTCTAAACTCGGTCGAGCCATCGCCCTTTACCTTGCTCGTCGAAAAGTCAAAGTTATGGTAATAAAAACTACTCACTCAATATACAGTAGAACCTCGACAAATTTCCCTGACTCGATAATTTAATAATTCGCTAAATTAATGGAATTTCCCTAGTCCCGACTGTATTAATTTATAGAGGTTTGACTGTATGTATATATTATTCTGGGGTAGATGCTAACACCGTCTGAAGAGAGATTCCTGAAGATAAAAAAAGAAGCACCACTAGGTTTCGAAAATTACTTGGTTCAAGTTACTAAATATCAAGCAGCTAAAAATTGCAAGGTATGTAATGCTATATTTCGTATTTGGACGATTTCGAATTATCAAATAAGACTCGATAAACTTAATTAATCGTACGATTTTTTTTTCTAGACATGGATAATCGGAAAGTGGACAACGCCCAGGCAACAGTACTACGCTCCGTCCGGTACACATTTCCACCAGTTTGTGGTCCCGCCAATTATTCCGTTCCGACTAGACTGCAGTTACGGGAAACTAGCAGCAATGAAGCTTCCGGAAGATGTCGAGGGACTCGGTTCGTGTGAGGTATTATAATATATATCATAACATATAACGAACTTCACTCGCAATTATATTATATTCCATAAAAAAGTACAATTTTTCGATAATTTTTGTTTTTTAGTACACGATGGAAAGAGGAGTGGTGCATGCTTGCCACGCTGGCGGGGTGGTTCATCTTCTAGAAGGTTGGAAGCACAACGAGGTGGGCGCGATCGATGTCGATCAGATCGATGTCGTCTGGAAAGCTGCACTTCGACATGGCTTCAAGCCCTTGTAGATTTTTCTTTTTTTTTTTTCTTTTTTCTTTCCAACAACAATATATATACACTTCCTTTATATATGTTGTTCTTGGTGTGTGTGTATGTATATATATATATATATATATATATATATATATATATATATATATATATGCACAAGTCACAACAAAAATGTAAAATGCAAAAACAACATAACATTAATAATTTCATAAATAAAAACACACACACAGAAAGAAAAAGAAAAAAAAAATCAAGAACTAAGGTGAAGAAAAGTTTGAGCCATGGGATGCTTAGCCAGAGAGAGGTGATGAGGTGGCAGAATCTCGACGATCTCACCGTTGACAAGTAGGCACGCCACGTCAGCAATCCTCTGTATCTGTTTGATGCTGTGAGAAACAATAACAACGGTCAAACCGATTTCATTCTTGAGCTTCACAAGCACATCTTCTATGTTCTGAGTCGATATCGGATCCAACGCGCTCGTTGGCTCGTCCAGTAACAATACCTTCATAACAAACAAAATCGAACATTCAATCACAAAATAAAAAACAAAAAATAAAATTTATAACAAATTTAATTTATTTAGTTTTTTTTTTTTTTTTGTAAATTGACCTCGGGTTCATTAGCTAAAGTTCTTGCAAGAGCAACTCTTTGAGCTTGTCCGACGGACAATTCTGCCCCCGATTTTATGTAGAAAGAAGAATCGAGATCCGCAAGAGCGAGCAATTTGTATATTTCGTTGTCGCTTAGCTTTTTCCCACTTAATTCGGGTCCGTAACGCACGTTATCTGCAACGGTGCCTGCGGGATTAACTGTAACCGTAAATTCATCGAATATCTTCCTCAATTTTTTTAATTGTTTTCAATTTTCATTTCGAAACAATGAACCAAAGAGAAGAATAGATCAGAGTAGATACTTCATCAAATCTGCATAGCCTCGAAAATTTTGTAAGCTTAAACGGGTCGAAAAATACGGATCCCGACATTACATAAGTAGCACCTTTGGAAAAATTCTAATTGGGTTCCGAAAAAATCCGGAAATGTTGAAAATTGGAATTACGGAATTTGGAACGAGAAAACTTCGTTCCAAAATCGGAAATTCACGGATTCGGAATCGTAGAAAGTAGAAACACGATGAATGCATTGATTTCATAAAGTGTAGTTTTTCGAAAATTGATGAAAAATATTATTCCAAAATCGGAAACCTTCTGATCGCAATGCAAAATTTGAATATTCCGTTCCGATTTCCATTAATGATGATCATAATTCATAATTCATAATTCAAAATCGAAAAATATTATTTTTTCATTATTATTATTTTTTTATTTTTCATTTTTGTACCTTGGAAGAGAACAGGGAGCTGGAAAAGCATGCCGACTTTGCGGCGGAGGGTGAGCACGTCGATATCGCAGATGTCGACGCCGTCGAGGAACACGGTGGCGGAAGCGGGCTCCCACAGCCGGTTCAGGGCCCGTAGAAAGGTTGACTTTCCGCTCCCGCTCGGCCCGATGACGCCCATTATCGCTCCCCTCGGTATGTCAACGCTGACTTTGTTCAGAATTACTTCATCCTTGTCCGACACCTTCGTCAGATCCCTCACCTCGATCTTCGCGCTGGCCGAGTGCCACTTATCCAGCGGCGGCGCCGCCGCTAGCAGCTGCTCCTGTGCTTCGTCTAATCAGTTGCAAAAAAAAAAAAAAGAAAACTTAAAATTCATCAATTAAAACAGTTTAAAAAAAATAAAAAATAAAAAAATCAGAGGATTAAATTCGAGATATGGGGGTTTGACCTTGGAACGGCATTGCAATTTTGCAAGAATTAGAAGATGGAGATTTCAGAAAATATTCTCTAGTATTTATTTAATTATTTTATGAATATTTTAAAGGTGTGGCTCAAGAAGAACAAAGAACAAGTAAGCCCTCCTGAGATGGAACAACGTGGGGATGAATAAAATCAAGAATCTGGACACAAGTGTTACACTACCTACATTGTTGAATTCATGTATATATATATATATATATATATATATATATATATATATATGTATATTGAAGTGCATTTTCGTATTTAAATATATACAACACCTAATAATTTTGAATAACACTTGATTCACCATACAACTATATAATTCTGAATTAAAATACTTAGGTGGTGTTTGCAAACGTTTTTTCAAAGTGATTATGAGTTTTTTTTCTTCTCAAAGTCATTTTCTTTTTAATACTAAAAAGTTCATAATCACTTGAAAAAACAGTTGCAAACACCACCTTAATACCATAAGATTGTTATTTTTAATTAATGAGATCGAGCAGGAGTTAAAGTTTTAAACCCAAGTATTAATTTTGGGGTCGGGCCCAGACTTGGTAAATTCTCGGAGGCCCGAATTTTGGAAATGTCCAAGTCAACTAAAGTCTAGCACAAAGTTAATCTTCTTGATCTTGATGTTGGTATAATTAATAACAATCTGCGTAAATTGAAAATACTTACTTGTTTGTCGAAAAGAGGAATTGTGAAAACCACAAAGAACGATCGAGGCTTGCCAAAACAATTCCCTTAAGACAATATTTCTGGGCTGTCAACGGTGCACAGTCTCTTCCCGGTAGTCTCCCAAGGTACAACGATCGGTTGTCAAATATTTGCACGAATATTCGACCCACGGCGAACTTGAACAACGAGCGGAACTTTGACGAAGGGAAAGAAGAATATAAAGAACTATCTCGTAATTGCCGCTTAAATTCAGTACAGAATTGGCCAGATTCTGCCTTTATTTATAGGCGGTGAAAATCCATTCATGGAGGGTTGCAATGGTTGAAGAAGAAGCAGAATGTTGTGTCTCTTCTTTTTACGAGTTCAAAAAGCGTAGGAAAATTAATTGGTCATGGGCCAATTAATTAAATATTTGGTTTGGGCCAAATATTTTATTATTTAGGCTTTGGGTCAATTAATTTGACTATTTACTAAATGTCCCCAAACGTAATATTTGTGGACATCTAAACCCAAACTAGTCCTATCACTCGATCACACCGAGCGCACATCTTTTGAACTTTAACCATTTAATCAAGACAATTTTCATTCACTTTACTTCATGATTTTGATCAAGTAAATAAATGAAATTAATCTTTACATAATTAAATTAATATTACTCAATATTAATTATTGGAAATCATAAAAATTCCAACAATCCCCCACATGAATAAAATTGTTCTTCCAATCTTATAGCATATGATCTATTTGTCAAAATTCCTTAGTGAATAGTACAACATCGGGATAGGTGAAATATTTCATCTTGAATCTTCCCTAGTTAAAGCTTATCGGATTTACTTAGCTAATCGGTGAATTATTTCATCTTGAACCGTCGGCTGTTTGTGTAAACCAAGACAATAAATTTAACACCATACTAAACGAACTTGTTCAAGTTCTCGGTTGTGTTCGTTTTGGCCCTGAACATCCTCGGGTTCTGCGAGTGCTTTAGAGAATTCCAGCCGTTAAGAATTCTTAACGAGCCGACCCAGCTCACACTAACATAGGTGACCGCATCTATAAAGAGTATCCTACTATACCCCACTTGTAAATTACAAGATATAGACGTCATTAAAAGCAATTGCTTAACCTTTTTGAACGTCGTAGGTTGCACTTATTGCATCATAGGAATAAGGTGGAGTTAAAACTCCTAAGTGCTTAGTTATTTAGGCTTTAAACTTATTCCCCTCGATGCACATTTAACTCTCTCGCTAAATAAACCTTTATTAAATGGATCCGCTAGGTTATCTTAGGACTTCTCAAAATCAATGGAAATTTATTCCATTAGAGAGTAAATGTATCCCGTTATATGTCTACAACGAATATGTCGAGACTTACTATAGTGAAGTATGAGAGCAATTTGTTAATTGATTATTTTTAAATCAAATAACTAATTATATTGCTTCGCTATATCCCCCAAGGACATATACAAACATATTTAACTTGTAGTCAAATACCCCCACATTTTGAGATATTTATAGCTCAATTATATATATTTCCATAACTCATAAGGAATGTTCATCTTGTGTGAAACTCTATTTAATATGTCATTAGACACACAAGGAGTTTCCCCCACAAGTTGTTCGGTAAACTCAAGTTTAATCGTGTCTTTAAATCACGATTTTTCATTTAACTACCCCATTTGATGTGAATAGGGTGCAATGATTTTTCCATGCACACAAATAAATTACTCATATTATCCGCTCTATCGGATTTAAGAAGTTATCTTCTTATTTTGTATTTCACAAATACGCATTTGCTACCTTTTTATTAAACTCAAAATTTTAAGAACTTTAATTTTTATTGAGAAAATACTCACAATATGATTGGACAGAATCATATTGCACCGTTTAAATCAAGAACTAACTTACAAAAGTTTTGAAAACAGAGAAATCAAGCACCCCTCACGAGAGCTTATTTGAAGTATAAATAAATATTACTTATGCCCAAATTTAACCAAGTCATTGGATTGAAACAATATTGTTTCAAAAGAAAGAATAAAATATTTATATGATTTAATAATTTTAAATTTTATACACACTTATAAAACATAGGGCAATTTTTTTTTTTTTTTTAAATATACTAGTCAAAAACTTGTATAATAAAACCTTATTTTACACACGATATTTCCCAACATAATAAGTTCTTACAACTCTTAAATAAACCATATAAACTAAAAATTATTAATATAAATGTAGTAGCTTAGTTCTTGCCGATAACGGCTACGTTCGCCTTAAAGAGGCCGTCACATAGGTACCCTTTTCCGACGTAGAACCCTCCTTTGGTTAGCACAAATTTTTCCGACTCAAAAGCCAACTTGAAACCTTTCTTGGTTAGGATAGAACCACTGATTAAGTTCTTCCTAATATCCGGAACGTGTAGCACATCGTTCAAGGTAACTTCCTTTCCGGAAGTGAATTTTAGGATCACTTGTCCTTGTCCTTCAACCACCGAATAAGCATCATTTCCCATGAAGAGCTTTTGTTCTTGTTCCAACTTTTTATAGGAGGATAACATGCTCTTGTCATAGCAAATGTGACGAGTTGCCCCGGTGTCTACCCACCATGCTCGAGTATCGCTCAATAGGTAGGCCTCTATTACGACTGCCGAAAGGTGCATGTTGTCGTTCTCGGAAGTAGCTAAGTCCACGGTGACATTTGCTTCATTTTTATTGTTTTCTTTGCGGTGGCGGCAATCCTTCGCAAGGTGTCCATTCTTTCCACAAACAAAGCACGCTCCGGTGAACCTCTTCTTCTTGTAATTTGGTCCTTTGTTAAATGTAAGACCCTTTCGCTTGTTGCTCTGCTTCGAGCTCTCCACCACATGTGCCTTACCCACGAATTGACCACCCTTGTCGGTAATTTTATTATCCTCCTCAATATTGAGCCTTGCTATGAGTTCCTCCATCGTCCATTTGGCAACCGATTTCTTGTGCCTTAGGTAGTGTTTGAACTCCGTCCAACTCGGTGGAAGCTTTCCAATTATGGAAGCCACTTGATAGGATTCACTCACCACATGACCCTCGGCGAGAATATCATGAGTTGGAGTTCATTCACTTGCTCACTTACAGTTTTGCTATCGACCATTCGATAAAATTGGAATTTGTCTACTATGAATTTCCTATAACGCATCTTCAGACTTGTATTTCTTGGACAAACTATCCCACAAAAGTTTAGCAGTCTTTATAGGACTATAAACTTTGTACAATGGTTCGACCAAGCAATTCAAGATGTAGTTACGGCATAGGAAATCAGAGTGACTCCACGCATCAATGGCTAGGAAGACTTCCTTGTTATTTTCGGGAGTTTCTCCTTCCTTCGCCTTAGGTGCCTCCTCATTGAGAAATTTCGCCAAATTCATGGTAGTAAGGTAGAAGAACATTTTGTTCTTCCAAGCAGCAAAGTCCATTCCCGTGAACTTGTTTGGTTTTTCGGCCGCGCCGACAACCTTAGAAGCGGCATCATTAATTGAAGCCATCTACACAATTTTCAGATTTATATAAAAAAAATTTAAACTTGCAAACCAAAATAATTTGTCACATAATCTTGAAGACATTATTCAGAAAAAATTGATGTGAACAGTAGTAACATTACACATGTTTCCAAACAAAACATTTATTTAATGATTTTTGTTATCCATGCAGAAGATCTGATGGAAATATGTAAGCATCAATATTCTAAATAATAGTTCACACATAGAATTCATCTACACAGTTTACGATGAACCATCAAAATACAATTACTCATTACATAATTTAATTAAAAAATAATCACAGAAAAGTAAAAACGCAATTTTTTTTTTAATTGCATATAGTATATAAAACCATTAAACTAACTTCAATAGAAATTATGATTTCAAGTTATTACAGTTGCGTATTGCAACACAGAAACCCAAACTCTTCATGGCATAACCAAATAATTTTTCTACGCAGGGTTATTAAATTAAATATAAATTTATTGTCTTAAGATTGTTGGTATAATTAATAATAATCTCCGTAAATTGAAAATACTTACTTGTTTGTCGAAGAGAGGAATTGTGAAAATCACAAAGAACGATCGATGCTTGCCAAAGCAATTCCCTTAAGACAATATTTCCGGGCTGTCAACGGTGCACAGTCTCTTCCCGGTAGTCTCCCAATGTACAACGATCGGTTGTCAAATATTTGCACGAATATTCGACCCACGGCGAACTTGAACAACGAACGGAACTTTGACGAAGGGAAAGAAGAATATGAAGAACTATCTCATAATTGCCGCTTAAATTCAGTACAGAATTGGCCAGATTCTGCCTTTATTTATAGGCGGTGGAAATCCATTCATGGACGGTTGCAATGGTTGAAAATAAAGCAGAATGTTGTGTCTCTTCTTTTTACGAGTTCAAAAAGCGTAGGAAAATTAATTGGTCATGGGCCAATTAATTAAATATTTGGTTTGGGCCAAATATTTTATTATTTAGGCTTTGGGTCAATTAATTTGACTATTTACTAAATGTCCCCAAATGTAATATTTGTGGACATCTAAACCCAAACTAGTCCTATCACTCGATCACACCGAGCGCACATCTTTTGAACTTTAACCATTTAATCAAGACAATTTTCATTCACTTTACTTCATGATTTTGATCAAGTAAATAAATGAAATTAATCTTTACATAATTAAATTAATATTACTCAATATTAATTATTGGAAATCATGAAAATTCCAACACTTGACCGTTTAGATTAGTTCGTTTAATTGTGTTCGTTCACTCGCTCTAAATTAACTATCCCATCTCAACCTTAATCTCAGCACCGTTTCTCTCTCATCCTTTCTCCATCTCTTTCTCTGAACGTTACTTTCGTCATCGACTTGTTTTTTTTTTTCCAGAAACTATTTACATAGTCTCCACCGTACATAGCTAACTTTGACTTGGGAGCAACTTTGTTGTCTCCTACTATTGGTTATGTGCCTATTTATAATACCCTTAGACAGAGCGACAAATGTACAACTTATCTATATGCGTCTGTGAACTTTCTTCATTCAATGTCCTTCTTCTATAAGTCATTGTATCTCTCAGTGAAAGAAAACTGAACCTGAGGTTTAGTGGATGTGAAAGTGTCATTTCGACTGGTTAACTGTTATCTGTGAATGTGTTGGTGAGTCAACTCAATGTGAGTATTGGGATAAATCTAGGATTTTCTAAGTTTGAGTAGTTGTGTCTTGGTGCTGATTTTCGATTTGAGTCGTTGCCTTATTAAATTTGTGGACTGAACACTGAACAATATGGTACTCAGCCGGAAAATTACTTAGAAGTAGAATGTATTCATTTAGGCCAACATTTACTTACCAAAATGGAATCATCAAACCACACTTGCATCATAATGGAATCATTTTCTACTTCTTCTTCCCTCCCAAAATTTCATGTTTTAGAATCTTGAATTTTGACAAAACCATTTTCTTAACAAAAAATGAAAAAAAAAAGAAAAAAAAAACAGCACAAAATAAAATATCTTCAACGTTGTAATCCAATAGTCGCATTTAGGAGAAAATTGTTTATTCACCCAATAACACGAGGACACGTCACTCCTCAGTAGCTGATGCTCTGGCAACTAGCGCTCACGGCCGCCATAGGCGCGTGGTCTCCACAAAAAAACACTAAGCAACGACATCTAAAAACGAGACCTTCCTATAATCAGAAATTGTTAATGCCCAACTGTTTACACCTCCGCCAAGTCTAGGTACAATCATCTAAGAACAACGTACTACATTATACAATCGTACTCTATGCATTAATAGTTGTACCCTAGATTAAAATTAGACAAAACTATTACTTTCTAATCAGATACAATACGGGAAGAGAGAGAAAGGGAGTGTTTGAAGAGGAGAGCGATCAGAGAGAGAAAAAAAACGAAGGAAAGGGGTATTCAATTTTCTGATTCTTCGGAGAAAATCGAAAATGCGAGGCGAAATTTGAAGGGATGAGAAGCAATGGCAGGAAAAACTGCGTGGGTTTCTTCTGAGGAGAAGTGAATAGATACAAATAAAGCTTGAGAGAGAGTGTGTTTTGCGATGAATTTTTGATTATTCCCCCCACTGAATCTAAATTCTGGGAGCTACAATAAGGTCAGCCCATGTAATTTGTCGTTTCTGTGAACTCATTTTTTTGCCCGGCGAGTTCGAATTTCTTAGTTCTGCTGATTCGTTATTTTTTGTTCGAGTTTGAATTTTTTGAGTGTAGAAGTATTTGAGTTTGAAGTTGTGAATTCAAGCTTGAATCTTTTGTTGATGTGATAGGGATTGATTTTTCAGGTTACCGATAAATTGTGGCGGTTTACTTGAGAGTGGGCGAGCAGGGAAAGTATTCTTTAATTTGAATTTTTGGGATTTAGGTCAATAAAAGGGCTTGTTTGGATTGTAGTGAATTTGCGATTGGCAGTGGAGGAATTTGAATTTTTTTCTTGGAATTTGGGTTTTGGAGGGAGAGTTTGGTTTGATTGTGAAATCGAGATCTCATGGTGTGAACTTTTATTCCTTCCGATTGTTGTAGTGGGTAATAGTTCATCAGCCCGTTGAGATGGGTTTTCGTTCGGCGGTGTTAGGGTTGTTACTGGACAGGCTAAATGTTATTTGGAAAACGAGCTTTCGGAAATGGAGCGAAACAACCCTAATTTAGTTTAAGGTTCCGGGGCATTGTTGTGCATCGTGTATTTCTTTCTGTTTACATGTATATTTAGTGTGGAAGGAGAGATAGAGTGAGAGTGATAGAGAGAGAGAGAGATATATATAGATAGATACAGAGAGATGCAACCACCTCATCAGCATCCGCGAATCAATCTTGACGAGCTGAAAGCACAGATAATGAAGAAACTAGGGCCAGAGGGTTCAAAGCAGTACTTGTATTACTTGCACGGATTCTTGAATTTAAAGCTGAATAAAGTCGAGTTCAACAAGCTCTGTCTGAGAATACTCGGGCGGGAAAATATCCCGCTCCACAATCAGTTCATTCGTTCGATACTGAAAAATGCATGTAGTGCAAAAACCCCACCGCCAATAGCAAGTCACAAGGACGATGTTTTGAAACACGTTACACATGTCGGAAGCAAGGAGACCTCAGACCACCAGAACGGGTCCCACATGGTACTACCTGTCTCGCCCCGTAAGGCTAGAACAGGCTCTCGTGATAGAAAAAGTGGGGACCGCCTCAGTGCTCTTGCACCTTACACGAAGATCGGTACTCAATCGAGTGGTTCTCATGTTGTTTTGGAAAACGGGAATTTTCAATCAAGTAATCAAGAATCTACAGTAGTGAAGAGATTGCCAGATGGTTTAGCTCCTGTACATAGCAAGGACCAGACTGAGTCGGTAGTTAGAAATGACGTGGAAAAAACGGCTTCTGCCAGGAGCCCGCTCGTGGCCCCTCTCGGGGTTCCGTTTGGCCACATCAGTATCGGTGGGGCCCGCAGAGGTTTGGCTCCGGCGAGTAGCGGCAAGTTTGTACGCGAGGATGCATTGTTGGATAGTGGTACATTAAGGGAACAAATTGAGCAGATTGCTGTTAAACAGGGGCTTGAGGGGGTATCGGCTGACTGTGCGAATATACTTAACCATGGTTTAGATTCTTACTTGAAAGGGTTAATTAGGTCTTGCATTGGACTCGTGGGAGCAAAGAACAACGCCCACGAGCAAAACCCTCGTACAAAACTGATAAACGGTGTGAAACCAGGTCATCATTACCAAATTCAGAATTCGGAAGTGCGAGAACAAAAAGTCAACCGAGCGATTTCCTTGCAGGACTTTAGAGTTGCTATGGAGATGAATCCACAGCAGCTCGGTGAAGATTGGCCTTTGTTGTTAGAGAAAATATGTACACATGCATTTGAAGAATAACACGGATTACGAAATTCCCTGTTTTACAAGTTAGTACTGGATCGAAAGGCCTGCTTTGTGGGCCAGGGTGTGGCATTCATTGTTCTCTGTGTATTACGAACAGGGAACAAAGCAGGGCATCTTTATGCCATTCTGCTATCGGGCTTTTCTTTTAACTGGAATTATCGATTATCAAGCAATCATCTGGATGAGAAGAATATGCCCAAGTTAGGCTGCAGTGTTGTATGATTAGCATTATCTCCTCTTATAATTTTTTTTTTAATCCTTTTCTTTTTCTTTCTTTTTTCCTGTAATTTATAGCCAATGAGAAATTCTAGAACAGTTTTGCAGGAAATAATTTGTGTAGTTCAGTTATTTAGAAAGAAAGGGTGGGATGCGTGTTGCAGTAGTCGTATGTATGTAACTTCGTTAATCAAGATTTGTTGAAATTTCTAAATTTAACAACACGATTTGACCAACTGCACACTTGGTTTTAGTTTCATTTTTTTTTCTTACATCATATAAGTTCTTGCTTCGGGTGTGTTTTCGTTTATCTTGCCGATGTAGTATCGTGCAGCCTGGTGGTTATTTGAAATGTTTGCCAAGAAAAGGAATAACTATACTTCATCTAGTATATTAAAAAAACTTTATGCCATTTCATCAATGATATGGAAATAACTTCCAACGAAAAATCCGGATTCTCTGTAGTTCTACACATCTTGCAGGTTATATTGCTTTCCGATACTATATGCTGAGGAATTAAGTGTTCAGACTACACTGGTGAAAGATCACAGGTTATTTCATAGACCTTTTCTCCTATTTATGTAATTATTACTTTTTATTTTGCAAATTTCATTAGTATCAGAACACGTCTCGGAGCTTTCCGAAAAGAACGAGTATACACTTCTGAATCAATCATCTTATGTAAAAAAAAAAAAAAAAAAAGGTTTCTTTGTTTGTTTTACAGCCACAGTGACATACACGACTCTTACTTTTTTTCGTTTATCTTGTATTCCGTTTTCAGGAAAAAATCGCAGTGCTGATTTTCTCTATGTAGAAATATTTGGTGCACAGCTCATTTCTCTAACTTGCTGTGCAAAATTAGGCCGTTCGGCATGCCGGGACAAACTGCGTTTGTGTAAGTTATTTTTTTGTGCATGTGCTTATTGTTTTTCTTCTTTTTTTTTTTCGTTTTCTTTTTTGCTGCTGTTGTCTTTTCCAATGTGCTTATTTAGTTCTAGTTATGTAGTTATTATGTTAGTGTTGAACTTCATTTCTTTCACTTTATGGCCTCGCCTGGGAATGTTGATCGGGATTTTTTAAGTATGCTACCTAGAAAAAAGGAAAAATAAATAAATAAAAGGGAGTTGGTTAGGATTACATCGTCCGATGTCCATGATAATATAATGCCATTATTTTAAGATAAGGAAAAAAAAGAATACATGTATCAGTTATGCAGTCACTTAACACCAGGTATTCAGTAAGAACTGAAAATTATAAGCCACAAACTTAAAGAAATCCGTGAAAGATATTCTTTTTTGAACATGAAAATTCTCGTAATTCGACATGCTTTTATCTTGTTTCCGTCGTCCTCGTTGATAAACATTAATCTTCTTGTAATGAACTCATGATTAATGATGGTACTGTCTCTTTTTTTTTGTCCTTTTTCATTATCGGTCGCTGCAATTTCCGTTGTGGTCTCTAGTTATCAGATTTTCTGGATATATATATATATATATATATAATCTACATTTTTTACGTGGTTTTATGTCGTTCATTTTAATACTGTGCTGCCAATTTATATATTGAAATTACAATGAATGAGAACCGTTCGATCCTTCAATGGTCGAGAATCGAAGCAGTCAACTGTCGATAATTTAACTTCTGCTGCTTACAGATTTTCGTCGTTATTTTTTCACAATCGTTTCTCTGATGCAGGATATGCCCTGAAACATTCTCGCAAGACGAACAAGAATATATCTATATATATAAAATATAAAAAAAAAAAAATAACTCTAAAGAAAGGTTTTCAGCCCCTCGGAAAACAACTCATCAGTAAGAGCAGGAGCAATCCACTGTATCTGATAAAACGTCGTATCCCACAAATCATCTTCACCCGCATGCGAAAGTATACCCTTCTCCTTCATACTCGTGACAATCCTTCTCAAAAGGTTCGGAACAATCTCCGGCACATTCGAATCTCCGTAAACCCCCAACTCAGCCTTCATGCACGTGTCCATCCTCCTAAGCAACCCTAACCAAAAAGTCCGGAAATTCGGAGATTCTGAAATCGGCCTCAAAAAGTGCAAGTACACTTCTGTCAAAACCTCCATCGACACCTTCAAGGTACCTTCCATGCTCCTCGTTTCTCTCTCCGCATTCTCTCTCCTCGAGTACTGCAGCATCTTCTCGTGCAGGTCGTCCACCATCGCGAATATAATATTATAAAACGAGTTTATGCAATTCGTCGGCGTAAAAAGAAGCTCCTCTGCCAATAAGAAGCTCCTCTGAAGAGAAATCACCGCATGGTTCCTCACTTCCTCTCGTCTTGCTAAACTCGTCTTCTTTAGAGATTCTCCGAGCCTCTGAAATAAACTGATCGGATTCTGATTCCTCGTATCTTCAACCGAAGAAGAAAGACTAGCATTGCTTGCGATGCTCGAACAGCTACCCGGATCGGAATATCCGGTTCTATACCACTCGACCAATAAACTCGCTGACTCAGCTAATAAATCCATGATCTTGATGTTTTTTTCGACTCGGCTATTTCTCAGGGCTACGAATGCGAACGCGCAGTCGATGCAATGCGAATAGTTTGTTTTCGTGATGTGGGTTTTGTCGGACATGAGTGTGATCAAAGCCTCAACTCCTTGGTCGTAGGTTTCTGGGTGTCGGCCCGTAGCAGACAGCAGGTGTAAAACCGACATCCATCCTAGTTGCGTTTGCAGTTTTTGAGGATGTTCGGTAACGATTGTGCTAGCCGACTGTAATAGAAACTCGCAGCATGTTTCTAGAATCTCCTTCTCCATTCGCCACATCAGATTTATTGACTTGAATATGAGTTCTTCGGCACCTTCCATTTTATCCAAAGCAAGAATCTTGAGGCACGTCTTCATCAAAGAAACAATGGCCTTTTCGGCGAAAGGTATAGGCGAAAAGAGCGGAAACTGCGCCACTTCAAGCAAGTAATCGTTGTAATAAGGCCAAAACGAAGAGAATCTGTGCGTATTTGCCACAGCTATGGAGCCAATCAGCTCCCAGCAGAATCCGACTGTCTCCTCCTCCTCCACCGGGGTGCTGAACTTCTGCCCTTTTCCGGCGGCAGCAAATATGATGCAGCGGCCGAGGTTCAAAAGAGAATCTTCCGGTAGGGTCGAACTCGTTGTGAAGATGCTTCCGATACGGCACTGTTGGATGACGGTCATGTTCTGTTCGAATTCGCCCATTCCGAGGTTTAACGCTTCTTCGACGCTCTCCATCGACATGAAATTTAGAAACCTCGCCATAATTCCGGAACTATGCCGTTTGTTTCCGAATTTCGGATCTTGACTTGGTTTCTCGACCGGTGTGTCTGAAGGCGAGTTTTCTGTCTCGACGATAATCGACTGTGGAAGCAACTTCAGCCTCTTGAGCTTTAATAAACACTCGATTATTGTCCTCCACCCCCCTCTAATTGAGTCTTTGAAAGTATTTGCAATAGTGAAAACAGCTAAAATCGCCATCTTTGGCTTCATATCGTGGCTGAAAGCGTACAACGTTTCATCTGCAGATGCGTAAGGGTTTAACAATGTCGTGAATTTGCAGAACGAGCAGAGGAGTTCGTCTAGTATATCTTCGAGCCCGTATTGTGCTATCCTAGCTATCGAAAACAACGCCTCGATGCATTCATGTAGCATATCCTCATCGTCGGATTGTTCGAAAACTGCCGCCACAGTTGCCACCGCCGGTCCGGCGATGCAGGCAAACATATCCCTACCCAATCTACGGTCGAAATTGCACATGATGAACGGTTGGATGATCTTGGCCCGGTTTATCAGCTGTATCCATCTATTCGGGCTCATTTCGATTATCTTTCCGGGCTGGTCAGACAGGCTTATCGCGTTGCCCGAAATGGAGTGGAAGAGCTCCGATAGGTACTCGCGTGGCAGATCGCTCCCTCCGTTGATCGAGCGGTTGTTTCTGATGAAGTCCTCTTCGGTCATCTTCTTCTTCACCTGCGGGTTGTGCTGGTCCGTGTTAAGCATGATTATTGAGTAGCAGAGGATCATTACCGAGTCCTTGCTGACGAAGATTTCCGACGACTGCTGGTCGTAGAATCTCTCTGAGAAAGCTTCTAGAATCCTCTGGATCTTTTGCGACTCCCCGGGCAGTCGGAAAGTCTCGAGGTATGTTCTTAAACCAGTGTCGAGCACCATACCGGAAAACTCGAACGTGTCGGTGAATTCTTTTAACACTCGCATGTGAAATTCTTCTGGATCGCCTAAATAATCTCCGATCATCGTTTTGTCTAATTTCGGAGTGTATCGAAAGAAAACGGCGTATGCTTTAGGGTCCGGTGGGTCCGATATCAACTGAGAGTATTTCAGATACTCCAGTCCCTTCTTATCGTCCCGATTAAAATGGCTCCCCGCAATTAAAATCTTTCTCTTTTGGACTTTTCTCACCCTCACGTAATCGACCCAATTGTCGTTATTGACGTCGTTGTCCTTTTTTGTCTTTTCCTCCCAAAAGGGTCGGTACCCGGATATCTCGACCGGGTACGGGCCGGACGGGCTCGGGTCGTCTTCTTTGTCGATGTTGTCAGCAATGTAGTGGAAAATTACGGATAGGCCCTCGAAGGCTTGGACTTGGATGCTCGTTAGTAGGCCCCCCGTGGGGAATGCGTACTTGCATAGGAGCTTGCCCATTTCCTCGAAGACGTTCCGGAAGGTGGGGTCGCAGTCGTAGTTGACATAGACTTCGATGATGAAAGACGGTTGCCTGCAGAAACTGATGACGCCCTCAACCGCGACTTCTTGGAGCTGGAGGGGGCTCGTGGGGCCCGCTACTCTAAATAGCACGAATGAGAAGAACGATTCGAGCTGGAGACGAATCGACCTGGTTGTGATCGGAAAATGTTATGGTAATGATTTTTCGTGAATAAAAAAAAACGAAAAAGAAATCGTTTACCCTCGAAGGAAGTGGTATATGTTGAGAACTGTGCTTGAGATCATGGATAAAACGAGTGGACTCGAAGACGCTCCGTAATGGATTAAATGATGGAACAAATCGTCTTGGATCATGCGAAGGAGCTTCGGATGTTTCCCGATGCTGTCTCCACTCAACTCTATAGCCGAGTTGATGAGGTACAACGCGAAGACCTGCGTGTTCTCGTCGGCGATTTGGAAAGTCAACCCGTCGGTCTCCATTATATCGACCACGTTGAGCAAAGAGCAGAGGAAATGGAAGATGTCGACGGCAGATCGGATGCCGTATCGCGAGTCGAGGTTATTGTCCTCGGTGTCGGATTCGGAGTTCTCCCAATCCTTCACCTCGATATCGGGCAACCTCGAGTATATCATCTGTATAAGCTCGTGCATCGTGTGCCTCGCGTTCCGCTGGAGGAGATCGCCCCGCCCGGCCGACTGCTGCACCACCTGAAAGCACGTGTTCACCACCGTGCACACGGAGTTGTCGGTGAGGAGAATCGAGGCCTCGTGCCGCATGATCGCCGTCAGAACCTGCGGTATTAGGTCATTTATACAGCCAACATATATAATATATATAAAAAAAAAAAAAAAAAAAAAAAAACCTGTAAAATCCTCATCATAACGGCATCCTCGGTAATGGGGTTGGTTTTCTCGAGGCGGCAGCCGGTTATGGCGGTGACGGCGGAGTTGATGACGTCTTTGGCGCCAGGTGTTTTGGTGTCGAAAATGCCGAGGCGGAGGATTTTGAGGATGGATTGGAGGGTGACAGCGGTGGCGACGGACGGAATGTCGTCGCTCTGGATGACGTCGAGGAACGGGGAGAGGTAAAGGGAGGGGTCGACGGAGCGCCATGGTTGGTTGGGGTTGAATAGGAGCGCCCGAAGGGATTTGAGGGATTGGATAATGGTGGGGTCGCATGCGTCGTCAGGGTGGTGGTGGTGGTGGTAGTTTGATTCCGGCGAGCGGCGGATGACGGCGAGTAACGCCCCGACCTCGGTGTTGAGCATGCATGATAGCCCGAGTTCTTTTCGGTTGGATTTGATCTTGTTGTTTTCGTCTTCTTCTTCTTCGTTGTTGTTATCGGCCATGGTAGTGTGTAAAGCTGTTATTTATGTCCAGTTAGTTATGTGTGGCTTGGGAAATTATAGGGGTATTGTTTTTTTGTTTTTTAATTTTTAATTTTTAATTTTTTTAATTTTTAATTTATGTAAGCAGACAAATAGCCGGAATGTTTGCTAATGAAGAGGCTGGCTTGTGAAGTTATGGTTTTTTTTGTTTATTAATTTGTATGGTTAGGATTCAAGAATTGAATATTTCTAACAAACTAAGGTTATTTTTCAACCTCAAATAGGACAGAAATACATACTTACAAATACAAATTATGAAGCTAACTTGCAACAAGATAGTTGTCAAAATAGTCTAGGACTAATCTCTAAGTAGAAAAATAATTTTCAAATATTTTCGATTCAGCAATTATCGAGTACATTTTTTTGGGGGGAAATACAGTTTTCGTCCCTCAAACTTGTACCGATTTCATATTTGGTCCTCATGTTTAAAAAATTCAATACTTAGGTCATTTTCGTCAATTTTTCGTTAGTACTAACATAATTAATCGTGTGCCCTTCACTGCCTTAACTCGTTAGTACTAACATAATCAATCGTGTGCCCTTCACTGCCTTAACGGACGGACTAACGGTAAGTTGACGGAAATGACCACAAGTGTTGAACTATTGAAACATAAAAGACCTGTAAACATTGGGGACCGAATATTGAATCACTGAAAACTTGAGGGACTAAAACTGTAATTTTCCCATTTTCTTTTAGGTGTGGAAAAATTCATCTAAACAAAATACAAACAGATGGTCAAAAGTCAAAGCAAGTGAAATCAGCCCAGTCAAAGGTTCTTTTCCACTGTAAAAACTCCCTTGCAAAACAAAGTGAATATGTACAAGAAATGACTTTTGTGCAGTCATTTTACAGAGCAGAAACTGAAAAGGACAAGTACATACATACATAACATATATATATAGATATATTATATATATAGTTTGCTTATAATGTACACATAATGGCACATTTTAAGAACCATTGTCATTTCTACCACATAAGAAGACTATATAACCAAACCGGGAACTGACGACGATGCTTCTTGCTGAGCTATCGTGCCGTGATTGGACCACGCGAAATTTCTCGAGAACCAGCGATTCTTCCGCTTGGCGTTCTGCGAGATTATTTCCGATTCAGTCCTCCTCAACATCTCCCACATTATCTGAACATCCTCGTACTCGCATGTTTGCACATCATCGTGTAGTTTCAGAAGCCCCGCACCTAATTATTAAACAAAAAATAAACAAGAAAATTAAATTGTTAGAATATAACCATCCATCCATTCATTCGCATCAACACTATTTTATTTGAAATATCTCGTCTTTGAAGTAGTTACATTAAGGGTAAATTACAACCACATCCCTAAGGTAAAGACTATTATGAAAAAAAATCCCTCATCTTTTTAGAAATTACATCTAGCCCCCTCCAGTTTGTAAATTTCTCATATCCACCCCCCTACAAAGGTGTTAATGTAAAAATCTACAAATGACAGTTGTGGAACGTAATTATGAAAAAATGAGGGTTTTTTTTCTGTAAGTAGACCCTACACAGGGACGGTTGTAATTTACCCTATTAAACATTAATTAAGTAATTAATAAGTGAATGATTAGGCTTATTACATTAGTGATGTCATTTTTTGGAAGCTAGCAAATTTATGTTATTAAATTGATGATGTCTTGTCACACTAAGATCTCCAATATCTAATATTTTAATGTCTTGTGGTGGAATTTACCTAGTGGATTTGATCAATCATAAATCATAAGTGGATTCTTTATATATAATTTACTATCAACCAATATTTTTTTTTAATAAGAAAAATGACTCTTTGCCAAACCCATCATTATATTAGTGCCTCTTGAATATATATCTAACAAGTGTCATTTTCGACTTGTCGATTATTAAAACCGAAAACTTGTGTTACACTAGATAAAAAACTGACTTTTCGTCCAATAAGCTCTAAAACTCGACCCGACTCGAGCTCGATTAGAAGAAAAAATGTATGAAAAGCCGAACTATTCAAGCAATTCAATTCATGTTATGCTTGATTAAAGCTCGTTCTCGATTTAACTATCAAACCAAGCTCAAACACTTAACTTTTAAAACTCGATAAGAAAAAAAATGAAACAAGTTTGAACAACCATACATTCGGCTCAAAACTCGATTCATTGGCAACCCTATCACCAAGGTGTACATGGAATGTAATTATAAGCATTCATCTACACACCACCACCAACATTAATGTTGGTGGACCCATAGGGTCAAGGGGGCCTTGTCCCCCAAAATTTCTCAAATTCCTATATTATTTTATAGGAATTATATAAAAAAATTCGTGTATAATAGCATTAACAACCCCTCGGATTCTTTTAACGCATTCGACCCGGACTTAAAATCCTGACTCCGCTAGTGCATAAATAAAATAAATAAGGTGTTGCCCTATTCATAAGTTATAAATTGATGAATCAAGAAATCATTATAGAGTAACATAATCAATATATAAATTATTGCGAATAAACAAAAAAAATCCCAATTAATTTAGGGCTAACCGTTTTTGCGAGACTTGACACGAGCAGAAACAGAGCACCAAACTCTCCGAACAGGGAAAACCACTCTGTGCCACCACTCCATCACCTTCCTCCGCCGCCGAGTCGACTCACCACCACCGCCACCACCTAACCCGCCGCCCCACAACAACTCTCTAGTACTCTCTCCACCCCCTTTCAAATTCTATCCCAAAAACAACTGTAGTAGTAGTAGTCTGTACATATACACAAACACACACACACTTGTTAGTTAGAGAGAGAGAAGAGAGAGAGAGAGAGAGAGAGTCTTGTGAAGAAATTCTTTGGCTTTTGTTTTGGCACTAAATAATAATAAAGACGTAATACTTTTTGGAGGTTGCGCACACATGTAAACATTTCTTTATGTTTTCACCGACACGTGACACTGTGCGGTGGGATTTTTTTTTTTCTTTTTCTTTTTTTTTTTTTTTTTTTGGGATATTTAATGAAATTAAATTGGTTTCCGAGACACGTAATCCGTGTTGAGACCGGTCTTTCTTCTTGGGATTATTCGAATTTTTTGTATATTTTTTAAATTCAAAATAAAATAAAATTATATATATATATGTATACTTTATTTAAATACAATCTGTTGAGATTTCAATTCGAAAGAATTTTGACTTTGGTGGAAAAGAAAATTAATAGTGAAGACAAGTGGATTTAGACACAAAATATTCAGCAATAATCAACGATTTTTCTTTTAATTATGGGAGGTGACGGTGGCTTAATTACTTCATTAATTAGCTCCTCCTCCCTTATAAAAAAATTTATAGTAAAAATGACACACAAATTTTTGCTGTTTGCTAAAAGTTATATTTGAGAGTTTAGACCAAGTATTATACATAGAACTTGGTTACATAGTTTAGTGAGAATTTAATTACAAAACTTAATTAATTATACTCGGCGGTCATCTACCAAAGGAATACTTATATAGTTGTAATCATCTTTCTTCCAAATCGTGTATCTAAACAAAGTGGACTAACAAAATGCGTAGATCTGATCTTTCAAATGAGTATTGTGTGAGAACACGATTATATGCATGTGTGTGACTGTGCGTGTGCATATGGTGTGTGTGTGTGTGAGAGACATATGTGTGTGCCTGTGTGTCTAACTATGTATGAGTAAACTGCAAAAAGTACCCCTGTGTAATTTCCAAATAGCAAAAACCCCCCTGTGATAAATAAACTAACAAAAAAACCTCCCTGTGAAATTTAGTCAAGGCAAAACCCCCCCGGTTGACTTAAGTGTGGCTCACTCGCGAGTTGCGCGACTGGTAGTAGGTTTTGGACGTGAAATGACGAAATTGACCCTAAAAATATATTTATATGAATATATATTATATGTATATATATTTTTATTTTAATTTGATTGTTTAGAAATTAAAATATTGTTAAAAACTAGTAAATAATAAAATTTAAAAATCATTAAGAATTTGTTAATCAAATTAAGTATAGATTTTTTTAAATACATAATAACGGAATTTAAATTTTCTTTTGATGTAGCAATAATTTAAAATATATACAAAAATTATGTGATAATAAAAATAAAAATAAATTAAAGACCCCATTGTACATTTATAATTAAGATATAGCAAAAATAAAATAATTAAAATATTTAAAAAATATAAGAATTTATTAATTGCAAAATTCCGAGGGTATTTGTGTCTTTTTATATGAAGTGAACACTCAAATGGTAAATGAGCCGAGTGTGCTATTTAAATAATTTCACATGGGGGTTTTTGCTAGTTTATTTATCATAGGGGGGTTTTCGCTATTTAGAGATTACACATGGGTACTTTTTGCAGTTTACTCAACTATGTATGGAAGAGTTTTGATGATGACATATGGCAGAAAACGAGAGCAAAGCAGATCCCAAGAGCTGCAACAAAGATAATTGGAGCAGTAAAAAAAGAAAAACGTGAATAGAGGACTTCTAGCAAAATACCAAAATCTCATTGATCCGATTTAAAAATGTGTTAGGTGGTGTTTGTAAAAGCTTTTTGAAAGTAACTATGGACTTTTTTTTTGCTCATAATTTGTTTTTAAGTGTTTTTAAAATTACTTTTTTTTTTTTTAAAGTAAGTTGCTTTAAGTTATCATTTTCCAGAATATTTGCAAAAAATTCCAACAATTAGAAATAATCACTTAAAATCAACTTAACTCACAGTTATTAACTTTTATTTTTAAATAAATATTTGCAAACACCACCTTATTGTTGGAATGTGTTTTGCAAATTGCCCAAAATAATTAAGATGCATAAAAAGTCAACGCTTGTTTTTTCAAATTAAAACATGGGTCGTGTGTCGGCAAGGAAATAGGGCACCTCAACTCAATCAAAATATGGACCTACAAATATGATTGTTGAAAAATACTACAAATTCCTAAAGTTAACATTGTCTTTTTTCTTTAACCAATATTTCTACTTTTATCCTATGCATTTTATGTCTCTTTCCTTTTAAATAATATTTCTCATTATTTTTATATTATTTCCAAATAAAAACTAACTAGTAGAGTAATAGCTATGGTATTACAATTTCACTCTATTATTAATCAATCGCATCATCTATTCAAATCGGACCCGTTATAATATTCGTCGTAAATTTGTGATTTTGATGAAAACCCTTTTATTGAAAAAAAGAAAAAAAATACTTTTTCGTGATTTTTAATCATCGAATGCATATAATAAATAGTTTTGTTTAAAGTTCCTCACATGTCATTTTTTCAAAAATAAATATGATCGCATTTTTATTAGTTAGGATGCGTCTCTGAACAGTGCATGGTTCACGTCATTTGAAACAGATGAAATGTGAAATAGTCGAAATATGTTATAAGAGATTAACCAATTTCGACATTTTAACTTAATTACACATACTAAATAAACTCATTTAAATAATAAATATATTTAACTATTGAGGACCCCAAATTTGAAACCTAGAATATAAAGTAAACGATTTTTAAATAACGGGGCAAATATTATCATTATTGCATAGTGGTTACTCTGTCCAATCAAATTCGTACTCATAATATATAGTTGAAAAAACTGAATATCTACGAATATTGGTCGAGCCAAATGAAGTCTTTTTTGAAGTGGGGTTCAATTCTTCAATAATTGAATTGTTTCATCAAATTTTGTCATATTAATTACTCACGTGCTTACCGAATTCAATACATGTATACTACTTCATCTGTTCCACAATAACTGTCTCTTTTTAAAAATATTTTTGTTCCATATTATCTGTCACTTTAGATTTCCAATACTGCATTAAATATATTTTTCCTGTTTAACCTTATTAATGAAAATCTATATATTTTCTCTTATAATCATTAAATAATAAAGGTTGTTTTTGCATTTTTATATAATTTTTCTAAAATCAAAATATATTTATTGAGTTTCTTAATCTTTGTGAAAAGTGAGAAGAGACACTTATTTAGGAACGGAGGGAATAAATCGGGACTGAGAGAAATTATTGTTCAAGCAAGGTTATTAACTTATCGAGATTAATTTTGTTGTATTAAAATTTTGGTGCTTGATAATATTTTTTTTTGTGACAAATCATAATTACAACGGGATCGGGAAACATCGGATATTTAAAGTTGTTTTAAAATCGAATATTCTTCGAATCAGAATGGACAGAAGTCGAAAGTTTCACTTTTGTATTCACGTGTAATATGAAATACATAATAATATCGATAAATAAGTAAATGCAGTCTTATATATGTTCCAATTCCAATTTGATATGTAACTGCAAACTGGAATTACAAAAATTCGAAATTAAAATATTGTTTCAAATAAAAAGTAAATCAAATCAAAATTGCAGAATTTAAAGATTTCATTCTAATTTTCATCCCTAAATTCGTACACATTTTAGTGCCAAGTGTCATTACTAATCATGAGTAGGGTTGATCATTATTCATTAGTGACATCTAATTTCTATATAATCTCATTTTCTTTTTGACAACACATATTTTTTCTAAGACAAAGTTATTATTAGGTATTATTCTTATATTGAACTTAAGTCCCACTAAATATATGATCATATAATTATCGATTGTATGAACCATGATTACAAAATATTTTTCAATTTTATTGAATTTTAGAAGATTTGTGTGACAAGACATTATTCTTGACTCATGACTACGAGAGATGGTGAATTATTCTTCAAGAATATAATAAACAGTTAAATCTCGATAAATTAATACAGTCCCCAATCAAATTTTATTAATTTAGTAAAATATTAATTTAACTTTATTCAGTCTGAAAAGTGGACCTCTGAAATTTAAATTGAAGGATATTTTCTTGTGAAAATTTAAGGGTATTTTGGTACTTTTCCGTCATATCCAACTTGCCAATTTCATGTTAAAAAACAGATTACTGTAGATGGAAGGTTGCACGAAGTGCTAAATTGTGACAAGACAAAAAGTTAGGTGAAGTGTTTAATTCAAGAAGAAAATGACTTTCTTCTATATTTCTCTCTTTTTTATTTTCTTTTATTGTAATGTCATTATCATCTAATTATACATTGTTTCATATAGCATTAATTAAATGGAGTGAATTGTAAAAAGAAAAAAATGTTATTTAAAATTACTAAAAAAAACCTCCATCTGTTATTAACATTCAAAAAAGTTGCCCGTATGATGATGCATAAAGGGAGGTTTTAATTTATGATTTACAATTGATATTTTCAGTAAAATTAAGATTTCCAATTAAATTTTGGATCTAACAATAGTGAATTAATAACATGTAACAATTAAAATCAGATACCAACTATCGTAATAATTGAAACAACACCTAATAAATGAATGTTATGGCTTATGAATAAATTAATGATATATATAATACATACATAAAGCATCTCTTGTATGGCAAAATTTATATCTATAACGACGAGGCCGTTTCGTTTTGTTCTGTTTATATTTATCTATTTTATTTTAAACTATTTTTAATGAATTTATAGTAAAAACTTGAATCAATTTTAATTTACTCTTGACATTTATCATTGGTATTATTAATATTGTTTTTAATTTAAGATTTTACACTTGATTGTTCATTTTAATTTTTAAATAATTTTGCGTAAAACTTTTGTATTATAAGAAAAAAGAATATTTAAACAATAAGGGGTTCGACCCGTAAAGGACTCGTAAAAAAAATAATTACGCCCATCATAAACATGTTAAAAACTCACAAATTTGATTCCTTCAAACCAAGAACCATTGTTTGACGAGACGACGGTAGAATTTACTAGAGCTCGCGAGTTTATGACCCGCACACGCTCCTACCGTATAGATACTTATTACATGAAGAAATTAAATGAAATTTGAACCACAATGTATGGGAATTGGGACCCACATGGTTTGAATATCAGATGTCTGCATAAAGACAAGTAAACTACCAAAATCCAATTTAATTATCCTCTTATAGATTTTGTGAATGGCATTACTCCACCAAATGCATCAATAATCAACACCTACAAAGACATGAAAATCACATCTAACATTATAGTGCCTTTTGATATTCTTTTTCGGGATGATTTTGTCTAAACCCGAGGCCCCACCCGTGAAAAAAAAAATTTAAAACTTCAAATAAAATATAATTTTCGGTTTTTTTTCTTTCCGTGAAATATCGTATTGTGCGCGCGCGTGTGAAAGGTCAAATGAAACTTACTAATTAATCCTCCATGTTTTTCATGTATTCCTTGGAAAGCTTATTTTCCATGATCAGGTTTTGCTCTCTGATTAGATCGTATCCGGCTTCAAGTAAAGCATCCACAGTTTGCTGTCGTTACACGTAAAACACGAGCTACAATTAGCAGATTATATACAATAACAAGAAATTTACAAAAAAATAATAGCTAAATTAATTAATTTCTAAATTTAATTCAATACGATACCGTTGGAGGAGTAAACACTGGAAGTTTTCCATCCTTTTGCTGTTTCAAAAGTCTGCCACCGAGATTATCGGCACCTCCAGCATCGTTCACCCACTGCCTCCCAAAAAAAAAATAATTAAAATCGAATAGTTAGTTGATTCTGTTTTTACGATCGAAATTGATGACATTATCAAGAAAATTAAATGAACTCCCTATTTTACTATTTTTAACCGAAATTGGACCTTGAAATTTATTGATATATATATATATATATGTACCTTTAGGATTGAACGGTCGTATGTTCTTGACCTTAGAGCACCGTAAAAGTCCAATGCTGCCACGCAGAAAAAAAAAAAGAAAATGAAGAAACGCAAAACGTAAGTTTCTTTGGTCGTATTCGTGTGTATGAAATTTTGAAACTTTTTATCAACTAATTTTTCACAAATCTACTTTCGGAATATATAATCACACGAGAAAAAGGAAATCAAAAGTATGAATAGACAAACTTGCTGTTACCTTGATTAGGAAATTTGCGCACGATGGTAACAACCTCGTCTTTTGTGATGCCGTCTTTTTCGTACATTCTTTGGACAATGTTTACAATGTCTTCTTGGGTGGGCTGCCTGTACCAGAAAATTTGATTCTAAGGCCAAACGACAACGTTAAATAATTTTTTTGTCTCGATTCGTTCGTGTCTTGATACAACAAGTTCATCCAGATTAGTTATATAATGGATCAAATATTCAGAGAAACCTTGGATCGGTTTCAGAAATGGTTTAATATACATAAACACGATTCTTAGTTCATTATTCGCAATATTCAAAAACATGAATTCAGAGTTACCAGTAGAATTTATCCATCCTTCCGTCACGAACCAACGGAGCATAGATTGTCGTAAAATCATTTCCTGTGACGATAATCGGAATCCTATTCGTAATGTCCGTTTCTCTCCAAACTTGCCCTGTACTTACTCTTGTCGGATTGTCCGCTAAATTCATTAGCGTACCCACCACTATTTGGTTGTTCACCGTCATTTGAGTGTTACCTTCGTCAACCAAAAAAAAAAAACATATTAATTATCTGGTATATCGAATCATACGACAGTCGAGAATTTCAAAAAAAAAAAAAAAAAAAAAAAAGACGAATTCTTCTCACCAAATCGACCGAGTCCTGCGTCAATATCATTGACCACCAAACAGCTCATTTTTCCCTATGGCCATTCAAACAAAAAAAAAAACGAGACTCGTACTCAAATTACATTGCTAATAAACTAATACGGAAGATAGAGAGATATTTAATTAACAAAATAATACGAGAGCAGTAACCGAAAGACGAAGGAAAAAAAAATGTTAGAAATCGAGAGATACATGGCAGGGAAAGTAATATGGTATCTAACTTGGTTCTGAACCACTTGAGAAGCAGTTCTGTACCGTTCACGTATCAGTTTTCCTGGTTCTCCTACACAGAGTAGAATAAAAACTCGAATAATTACGACACAGTAAATTTGTCGAAAGAAATAAACGGGATTTCCCGAAATCACGTTACGTACCAGCTCTTTCGGATTCCAATTCACCAGCTGACATAATAATTGGTTCGACTCCCATTGCCTGGAAAATAAGTTCAGTTTGAAAAGTTTTGCCTTGCCCTTTTCCACCCCAAACTCCTGCCACACGAAAAATTTGCAATATTATTCTCCAATTATTGATAATATATTATATATAAAATCTTCAAACTCGGAAAATTTGTTAAAATGCTAAGTGAATATATTATCTTACGTAAGCATAGAACAAACAAGAAAAAAAGTTCTATTCGAATATGCTTACCTAAAATTAACGGAACTTTGACGTTGAGATGATGCGCAATGTAGTTCTTCACAATGTGGCAAACTGCAATCGAACAAAATATAAATGTTGAAAATGAATGGCTCGAGGCAGAATTTCCGTTGTTTCGTTAGTTCTTATTGTGTGCGTCTGTTTTCTCGAAATTCCGTTTAATTTTCCCGAAATAAAAATTCAACCATATATCACATTCTCCTAAGATAAATCAAACATCCATGGAAAAATAAAGACTCCCGATTTCCTAAATTGTAGGATAGACGAAAGTGGAAACGAACATGCATTCCTAAAACGTATAGCAACGGAAAATTATCACTTCTTATGAGTGCATTTTCTTCGACTCGAAAACCGGTCTCTTTTACGTAGATCGAATCGAATGACCTTACCCACTTTATCCTGTCGTATCAAAAACAAAATACATAGCAAGATCAGGCCAATTACGCAAAAAAATCATAACAAAAAAAGAAAATCAACCGATTAACACAATAATGTACCAGGAAAAGCGGCGCAATGTAATAATCGCCTTGAAGATACTCGAAAGTCCTCGTCGCCTTCTGCCGATAATCGAACACAATATCCGCTGACCAAATACACACAAGCCATCAAACTACATTCGATTTCCAAACTCGAGAGATTACATACAGTACAATAGTTACTCGATTTACCGTCTTTGCCGAGGAAATTGCCGGTGAATAGGTCATCGATTACGCCAGCCCTAGCTCCGACGGCGATATTCATGTTGTCGGCCTCTGCGCCGAGCCTGTACAGGTAATCTTTGCCCTCGGAATCCTTCGATTCCCACGAAGATTGTTCGGAAATTTTCTTTTGCTGCTTCTCCGTTGCGTTTGCCGCCGGATTGTCATTTCCTTCGGTCTGATTGCAGCAAATTGCGGGGAAATTGGAGGGGTTTCTGTGGGTGAATTGGGGATTGTAGGGTTTTGGTGAGAATTGGGGTTTGATTAAATAAGGGGGGATTTGGAAGCAGAGTGCCATTGTTGTAATTTGGGGGGTTTTTTGGTGTTTTTTTTTTTTTTTTTTTTCTTGATATTTCTATTTATTTGATTTTCATTATTGCAAGAAATTTTGGGCCTTACAATTTGGATTTCACAAAATTCATAATTCCGTTAACTTTATCTTGTGTTTTGGCGCCACAACCCATCTTCACTCTTCACATCCAAAGGCAAAGCAATAAACTTTTCTGTAATTCGAATTGGGAAAATTATAAGTTTCATCCCTCAACTTTGCACCGATTGCATATTTGGTCCCCTATGTTTACAAAAAACACATTTAGTCCCTCATGTTTCAAATAATTTAATGATTTTGGTCATTTCTGTCAATTTACCGTTAGTCTGTCAGTTAAGGCATTGATGGACACACGCTTGGTTCCGTTAGTTCTAACGGAAAATTGACGGAAATGACTAAAATTGTTGAATTTTTGTAACATGAGGGATCAAATGTGATTTTTGTGAACATGAGGGACAAAATGTAAAATCGGTGATAACGTGAGGGACGAAAATTGTATTTTTCACAATTCGAATGCCATAAAAAAAAGTTTTAACTTCACTTTGCACCCTCGAAATGTACCATTTTGGCATTTTGCACCCCAAAAAATAATCTATGGCGCTTTGCACCCCCAAAACATGTTTAATCGTTCAAAGTGCACCATTGTGTATTTTCTCGCCATAATTTTCTTTTCCGTTGTCGACTTATTTTATGATGGTTAACATGGTCATTTTTGTATATTCAATTGTTTTTCTTTCTTTGGGATACTAAATGCAAATGTATTTTCAAGCATAAATGACTCTATTGACAATCACGAAATTGGTCAATGATGAAAATTCTGGTTGGAAAATAAAGTAGGGTGCAATTTGAATGATTAAACATGTTTTGAGGGTATAAGTGCGATAAATTATTTTTGAGGGTACAAAGTGCCAAAATGAGATATTATGAGGGTACAAAGTGAAATAAAAATAAAGTATTAAACTTTTTTATAAACAATCAAGTAAAAACAAAATATATATATATATTGGTAACCAACATTCAATTTTTGTTTGTTTGATTGATTGTTTGGTAACCAACTTTTATTTCTACTAATCCGCTGTCATTTATTTGTTTGATTTTAGATGTGCGATGGTGACTTCATGGTTCGTCGAAACGGTTGCGGAGAGTGTCATAGATAGAAATTAATGTTCCAGTTACATTGCAACGTTGCAATAGTTTTACGGATACGACTAATAGCTTTAGATAAATTACTAGATTTTTGTACAATTTATATTAATATTGGTGATTACAATACAATAGTGTACAAAATGTTATGACAATTAGGTATGTGCACGGGCTGGTATGATTTGAATTTTGCGAAAAAACAAACGCGCATCGATAAGATCGGTTTTTCACCTTCTAAAAACCAAACATGTTTCGGTTCGACATAAAAACAACGTCATTTTGTACGCAAATCGGTTTGACATTTTTCTGTATATATATCTCCATATACAAATGGATTTTTTTTTGGTTTGCACAAATAATAATATAAAAAATTACCGTACATACGGCTTTAAAGTCGGGACGGTGCATATCATCTAGGTTTTTTCGTTTTTTCGATTTGGGTTTTCGGTTTATCGTTATTTTTTCTCACCCCTAATTACAAGTCCCAAAGTAATGTCATATCAATTTTGTAATATAAGATGTTAGAAATTATAAAATTTTAATCAAGGATGAAGAAATGTATAGTGTTGTATGTTGTCATTGTGTCATCACCATTGCATCAATCTCTAACAAAGAAATTGAAATCGAAATTAACTTTTCACTTTCGTAAAAATCATAAAAAAATTCCGAAAGTGCAAATTCTGATTCGATCCATTCTATTTCTATAATTATTAAATTGAAAATCAGCGTGAAATACACACGTGACTTACACCAACATCGATTACATTATACTGAAGATGTATGAAAGTTAAAAGTTGTCGATGTTAACTTTATATATTCGACCTAACCACATCGATGCCTCGAGCACACTATATATTTGATATATTATTTATATTGATAGTTTGCGCTATATATAAATTCATCTCATAATTTGACGAATAATTCGAAGTGTATTATATGATAAACATTGTCGAATTTTTCGCATTATATTCTTTCACATATATATAATATACAAGCATGAATTTGTACTCGAATTAAAAAAATAATAATAACACGCAAAACATATGATAACATGTGATTAAGATTCTTAATTAGCAACACCAGCTGCTAATTTTGCTCTCAAATCTTTTCTCAATATTTTGCCTGCTGGAGATTTGGGAATTACATCAATAAAGAAAACACGATTTATCCTCTTGTAGAAAATCACCTGCAACAATATTTTTGGTATTAAAAAAAATCATTTATTAATTATTATAAAATCGAAAATTCATTAAAAAAATAATAATAATTATTAGGTTGACCTGCTTAGAAATGAACTGTTTGACTTCATCTTCAGTGATGGTGGAACCATTTGATCTCACAACAAAAGCAACTGGCACTTCTCCAGCTTGCTCATCAATCATGCTGCAAAATTTAATAATTACAAAATAATAATATTTTAAAACAAAAGTAATAATTAAAAATCCATATTTTTATTTTAATTATATTAAATTTAAAATTAATTTATGATTGTAACGTACGAGACAACTGCAGCATCGGAGATGTAGGGGTGGTTGAGTAGAAGGGCTTCGATTTCAGCCGGTGCAACTTGGAACCCTTTGTATTTTATTATTTCCTTTAGACGGTCAACGATGAATAACTCGTCGTCAGCGTCGATGAACCCTATGTCTCCGGTGTGCAACCACCCTTGTTTGTCGATTGTTCTCTCGGTCGATTCTTGATCGTTCAGATAACCTAGACCAATGCCAATTAAGAAAATAAATTTATTTTCAAATTGGTTTTTTTTGTTTGGTGTCATGTTTAATTGTTTTGATCCTTTTAGTAATTGAATGTTACTTATTATAATAGTGTGGTGAAAGGAGTAATAAGTGAGAAAACGATTGTTAGCAAATAGTAGGTTAAAAAGATCTTTCCAAAAAAAAGAAATAAAAAAAAAAAAATATATATATATATATATATATATATATATATATATATATATATATATTAGGTTAAAAGAAATCTAATGAGTAGGTATTTATGGCCCAAATGTGTGTCTGTGCGTCATGCTGATGTCAATCGTGACGTCTCGCTGTTGGCTGAATTCATGGTTTTTTTTTCAGGAATATAATATTTTTATTTAAATTAAAATTACCAAAATTGAGTTGAGACAATTTATTAAAAAAAAAAAAAAAAAAGTGTCGATTAATTTGAACTACGAAAAAAGCCAAATTATATCTATCATGGCGTAATTATTTGAATATAATATAGGCAAATTGAATTTATAACTTATATATTTATGTATATAGTCGAATTTCATAAAAAATAATTGAAAAGTTATAAAGATAAAATTATTAATTATCGTCTAATACATACCTTTCATAATTTGATCACCTCTGATACAAATCTCTCCGGCGAGATTCCGGCTAAGAGAAGCACCGGTTTCAGGGTCGACGATTTTCATTTCGGCGTTTCTTACGACGGTCCCGCATGCACCTGATTTTATCTCGAACGGCTCTTTCGCAAATGCCAAGCACATTGACAAAACTGGCCCTGCCTCTGTCATTCCATAACCCTGAAATTTTCATAAACACGAAATTAATTTTTATTATATTATTTATTAAAAAATACAAATCATTCTATTATATATATATATATATATATATATATATATATATATATATATATATATACATATATATATATAGTCATATTTTCTGTGATTTGATTTTGTACCTTGATTCTTGGAAATTTCCTATGTACCAAAAAAGAAATAATCGTTTTTCTTATTAATTCATTAATTTATTTATTTTCAACGCTTCAAATATTGTTGAATTAGTCCTAAAGACTGTTTCTTTTATTACGCCGATTTCTTAAATGAATTAAAAATTCAATATTGCAATTAAAAAAGGAACAATTACAATTTCCACCCTCACGTTTGCACCCATTACACATTTGGTCTTTCATGTTTCAAAAGTTCAATATTTTTTAGTCATTTTCGTCAATTTTTTGTTAGTACTAATGGAATCAAACATGTGCACATCACTGCCTTAACTGACGGACTAACTGCAAATGGACGAAAATGACCAAAAATATGAAATTATTGAAACATAAGGGACCAAATGTGCTTTTTGTAAACATGATAGGACCAATTGTGAAATCAGTGCAAACTGTAATTTTCCCAATTAAAAAATGTACTAATATAAACGTGAAAAATAAAGTTTTCATCCCTCAAGACACTAATTTCATATTTAGTCACTCATGTTCACAAAAACACATTTGGTCCCTCATGTTTCAAACATTCAACACTTTTAGTTATTTCCGTCGATTTTTTCCGTTAGTACTAACGGAATCAAGTGTGTACCCTTCATTTCCTTAATTGACAAATTAACGGTAAATTAACGGAAATGACCAAAAAATGTTAAATTACTGAAATATGATGGACCAAATGTGTTTTTTGTTAACATGGGGACCAGATGTAAAATCAGTGCAAACTAAATGGATGAAAATTGTAATTTTCCCAATATAAACTGATTTTCAAAAAAATAATTAAATATGGTTCTAAAAATAATTATAAATAAACAAACAATTAAATATATATTTAATTACCTGGCCAAGTTTGGCATTCGGAAACTTAACTCTGACGGCATCCTCCAGCTCCTTACCCAGCGGCGCCGCCCCAGACATCACCGTCCGTACAGACGAAAGGTCATATTTCCCGACCAACGGACTCTTCACAATTGCCAAAACAATCGGCGGCACAAACGGCCCAATCGTCACTTTATACCTCTGAATCAGCTCCAGAAACGGGTCGATTTCGAATCTCTGCATTATCAGGATCGCCGCCCCGACCCGCAACCCGCACAGCAGAACGGAGTTCAGCGAGTAGATGTGGAACAGCGGCAGAACGCAGATCACCACATCGCCGCCGTGGATGTACAGATTCGGATTCTCGCCGTCAACCTGCTGCGCAACGCTGGTAACCAAACCCTTGTGCGTGAGCATCACCCCCTTCGGCAGCCCCGTCGTGCCGGAGGAGTACGGCAGCGCCACCACGTCGTCCGGGTTGATCTTCACCGCCGGCATTTCTTTCTCGTCCGCCGAACTCAGCTCCGAGAACGCCACACAGTAGTCGTCACAATTTGGGGGCGCGTCTGTGCAAACCACCCTCACGCGCTTCTCAAGCGCGTAATCCCTCACTTTGTCCACGTAGGACGCCTGTGTAACAATAACCTTTGCCCCCGAGGCCTTTGCTTGCTTGATGACCTCAGCAGGGGTAAAATAGGGATTTGCCATGGTGGAAATCGCGCCTATGTACGATGCGCCTAGGAACGAAAAAACGAACTCGGGGGAGTTGGGGAGGAGCAGCATGATCGTGTCGCCTTGTTGGATTCCGAGTTTACTCAAACCCGTCGCCACTTTACGGGCAGTCAATTCGACTTCCTCGTACGTGAAAACCTCGTTCGTCGCACCGTTTATTAAACACGGCCTCGTACTGAATTTGGAGATATTCTCGAAGCAATACGTGTGTAAAGGTAGATGTTTGGGTATGTATATATCGGGTAGCTTCGATCGGAATATGATGTCATCATCTTGCTTGGCTACAATATTCTCCATTTGTGTTATTGAAATTTAGAGAGAGAAAAAAAATATACTTTGGTATCAACTTTGTTTTGGTACCTAAATTTGAAGGTTGAACATTTTGAAGTATAAATATGGGCAATGTATTGGTAAAGGTTGGTGAGGTGGGGAGGGATTTGATGGGAATTTATGGGTTGTTTTAAGGGTAGATTAGGGAATTGACATTTTCTTTAATTTTTAGAGTAAATTACAACCACTCCCTAAGGTATAGTCAAATTACGGAAACCCCCTTATCTTTGGATAATTACAACTACCCCTCAACCATGCATATTTTTTACATGTCCACTCTTATGGTGTCAAATTCAACATAATCTTCTAGATTCCGTGAAATGTTCTCCAGTTTGTACTCTTGTTATGCAAAATTGTAGTTTCTGGTGCACAACAGTCTGATATATACAAGCCAAAAAACACATCTTATGATTGTCTTGCTTTAAAATGTGGATCTCGAATGGGATGAAACGGGTACAAATTGAGAATATTTCATATAATCTAGAAGATTCCACTAAATTTGACACGACAATGGTGGATGGGCAACAAGATTTTATCATTGAAGGATCATTGTAATTACCAAAACAAGAGGGAGGGTTTCGTAATTTGACCATACCTGAGGGTGGTGGTTGTAATTTACCATTTTTTTAATTAGTGAAATTGTGGTGGGGTTGGTGAGAAAGCGTAGGTTTGGGTGGGAGAAAAGTGGGGTCCACGTAGATTAGGTAAAGATGTTATTGAAGTTGACTTTTTTGATGATGGTGTGTGTGGACTTGTTCCACGTAAGATATTACCTACTAATTAGAGCGACGGCCGTTGGACGACGACGTTTTTACCTACTACAATTCGTACGTGTTGTGTAGTATGTTGGCGTGAAATAGATCATTTTTTGTAATTTGCATGTTTCATGAGAATTATAATTTGGATTAAGTAACAACACTTTTAAGTTTGAGAGAGTGAAAATTAGAATGGAAGTTTTGAATTCAGTTGATTTTGATTTGATTATGTTTTTGTTTTATAACAATGTTTTTTCGTTTTAAGATCGAAATTCGAATGTATAATAATTTAATTGTCAAATTAGTTGTGAAAATTTTCCAAATGGTTTTTTATTTCAAATTTACACTTATAATGTTAATATTACCATTCTTTTTAATTAGGGACTATTAGTGAGAACCCCCTCTAACATTATTTTAATAAGGATGGGTCCAGCTCATTTTCCTTTATTAGTGAGAAACCCATTTTTTTTGTATTCTCAAATTTACCCTCCCACTATTCACTACTCATTATCCACTAGTTTGATATATCTTTTTATTTTTTATATTTTTATTTTAATTTTCGTTTTTTTATTTATTTCTTCTTTCTAAAATAATATTTTTTTTAAAAAAAAATTTATATATTTTTTAATATTTTTCTTTAAATATTTCTTTTCTATATTATTTTAGTTTTCAGTTAAAACAACTATATGCCAATAAAACGACTATTATTAAAACGACTATTATAAAACGACTATTATTAAAACAATTGGTATTAAAACAATGATACATCAGTTTCACAATTTATTAAATTAATTATATATTATATTATTTCCATTGTAAGATTAACTAATTATTTAATTAAAACATCTCCAAAACAACTATTTGTTAAATGAACTATTTATTCAAACAAACTAAAAAGTAATGAAAACAATAATATTGTTGTGCAAAAACAACTATATTGCTATACGAAAACAACTATATTGAATCAACTGCAAATTATTGAAATCCACAAAAGCAAAAGCAAAAGCAAAAAAACACACCAAAATTCCAACAAAAACGACTATTATTGAAACCAACTACAACCGTAACGAAAACAACTATATCTTTTTGAGTAACACGAACATAATTTCAACAAACCAGCCTCCCAAACAATACCTCCTCCTCGAGGTCAATCTATTCCATTACAGCGGTGGTGGAGGCGGTCTTCCGACGAGGATTCCAGGATGCTTCCAAAAATCGAAAGAATAAAAAAAAAAAAAATACCAACAGATCGAAAGAGCTAGCGTTAGATCCGCAAAATAAGGAGTGGAGAGAGAAGAAGAGCCGCCGACTTCACAATTTAATTGAAATCTCTTCGAATCCCTAATTTCTTCAACCAAATGGGCCAAAAGCGAGACTCTTCTCGCCGTGTCCGTACAATCTTTCTTAAAGAAGCCCGAGAACCCGGATCCGGAGATCCGAACGACGTCGGAGATGAGGCGGAGGGCCTTCGCCGGTGGCGCCTTCGCCGGCCATTTGAACGGAGCGGAAAGGAGTTTTCTGTGCGCGCGTACCTTACAACCACAATGCGTCCGCCATTGTTGTAGTGATTTAGAGGATTTGATGTTATACAGTTGGCAAGGTTTCTTTATTTATAATTATTATTATTATAATTAGGATTATTAATTTAATCTCAAAGATTTTCTTCAAATCACGTGTTTAAAGTAAATTAATTACACAAGGGTGAATATGTAAATGTCAATTATGAAATTATTCATAAAAATTTGAATTTAATACATGAGGGGGTTTCACTACTTATGAAAAGGGGGTTAAACCCACCCTAATATATGTAAATGATGTGGGGGGTTTTCACTAATTATCCCTTTTAATTATAGGCAAATAACAAAATTGGAATTTCTGAATTTTGTCGATTCAAAATTTTGCAATTTAATTAGGAACAAACTATTCTATTTCAATTTTTGGACTTTCGAGTTTATTTTATTTTTGAAATTTTATGGAACTGAACTGAAATTGTTTTTTCACGTTCCAGAAAAATTACAATTTTCTTTTTCACATGAATCACAAGTGTAAATAAAATTATTGAAAAATTGTTTTTTGATCTGATTATAATATTTAGAAAATTCGCTTTTTCTCGCAGAAAAGATACATGCATTCATTTTGGTGTGGGTAAAACAAATATTGATGTTTTACCCAATATACCCTTTTCATCAAGTCCATAAATCTCTACAAATTAATACAGTCGTAACTATTAAAATTCTATTAATTTAGCAAAATATTAAATTATTGAACTAGTAATTTAGTAAGTTTTTACCGAATTAGGACTCGAAATAATTATTATTTAGGCGATGTTATTAGTTTATCGAGGTTCTACTGTACATTTAACCGGAAAGATAATACACTTGAAATTAACAAATAAGAAACCATTAATGGTAGTAATCAAGTTCAATCAAACAAATTACCCAACAATATACATAATACACTTGAAATTAACTAATAAGAAACCATTATTAGTGGTAGTAATTAAGGTTAATCAAACCAATTAACTGCTCCAAAATCTTTCCCTGCCCCTTGAGGAACATCTTCTATCACCTTCTCTTGCCCCTTCGGGTAATATATTCCGGTCCGATCGTCCCGGACCCACCAACTACCGTCTCCGTTTCCGGCACCGACGCCGGCAACGGAGACGGTGGCTTTCTGCTTCACTTCCTCCCCGTTCAATTTCACCGTGTCGCTCACCATATCGGGGGACCCACTTTTCTTGTGATAGGCCTTCCTCAGCATTGGCCTATGGATTCAATTGACAAATTAACAAAATTAAAATGGGGTAAATTGGAAATTTAAATAATAATAGTTTGTTAAATTGTTACCCAAATTTGTAACCTTATTTTTCAGCCAAAGAAGGATACTTCCTCATATGGTCCAATTTAATTATGCAATGCTAAGTGAAATAGCCTGTTTTATCCCCTTTGAGTGGGGTTACATAGGTCAATTAAAGCCATTAAAAAAAATATGAATTTAACCAATTAATATTGTAGTATAGATTCACACATAATAAGAATAAATATGAATAAATTTGAATAAATTTGACAATATCGTATATATAGTGGGATAATTTGACAAAACCCCCTCATTACACAAGTGTCATTACAATGAGCCCAATTTCATTTTGCATATTTAAGATAAATCCAAAACAGTTTTTATTAATTAAAAAAATTTAATTATCACCATTGTACCCCTAATTAAGAAATAAGGTATATTTAATTTTGATATTAAAAGATTTACAATATATTTTCCATTAAAGGGTCCTAATAATTAGGAAATTAGTTACCCATATTAATGAACATATTTTTCTATTATGCGTCTCTCTCTCTCTCTCTCTCTCTCTCTCTCTCTCTCTCTCTCTCTCTATATATATATATATATATATATATATATATATATATATATATATGTGTGTATATATATATATATATATATATATATATATATATATATATATATATATATATATATATATATATATATATATATATATATATATATATATATATATATATATATATATATATATATATATATATATATATATATATATATATATATATATATATATATATATATATATATATATATATATATTTCCGTAAACCACTATAAAAATATGTATAAAAATTATAGTATTATAGTGATTTTCAATAATTTTTGTACATATTTTTATATAAACTGTGTATACAGAGTGGTTTTTATGTTGACATAGTTGTTATACAGAGTAGTTTTCAAGTTTACATAGTTGTTATATAGAGTGGTTTTCATGTCATATAATTGTTATACATAGTGGTTTTCACGTTATATAGATGTTTACAGAGTGGTTTTTATTTAAAAAAAAAACTGGAAAAAAAAACCATTTTCAAAAAAAATCGATAAGTTTGTAGTGGATTACATTAATATTAATGTAGATTACGTTAGTTTTATATTAATATTTACTTCAATTTTGTAGTGGTTTTCGATAAATTTATAGTGGTGTTTGATGAGTATGTAGTGGATTTCACAAATTTAAAAAACTGAAAGAATATAAAAAAGAAAAAAAATAACCAATTTTTGTTTAATTCGAAATAAAGAAAGTATTTTTAAAAAAAAAAAGAAAAAGAAAAAGAAATAGAAAAACTAGAATGACGTGAGAATTGAGAGTGTGAGAAATTTGGGGGATTTGAATATTTAAAAAGAATTAATTGATTCTCCATAATAATATATGGTAACTTTCAATAATCTTAAGTAGGGGCATTTTAGATAATTGAAATCAATTGGATTTATCACAAATATCAACAAAAAAATATGGATTTATCATGAATTCGAAATTCAATGAGGGGGTTTTGGCAAATAGCCCCATATATAGTATAAATCATCGTTAGACTTCACCGGTATATTCTAACAATATTATATAATTTATATAACTAATTTATAAAATAAAAAATCACCATCCCCGAAATCCAAGATTTCGTACATAACTTTATTACAAGAAGGAAATAAATAGTAAAAT
Source organism: Erythranthe guttata (assembly GCF_000504015.1). Next base: position 3,183,842 of record NW_012194881.1, on the reverse strand, counting down.
AATATTTATAAATAAAAATTCAAGATAAACTAAAAAAAAACCCATCATATTTTATATCTTTCATCGTTGTCACAAGTCACCGTCTCGATTATTTACATGTAGTGCAGGTTATATATACCGCGTATACGTTTACTCTATGATGTATCAAACAAACTTCATCGGGGTTTAATCATACCGTACACATGTATTTATTCAATACGCGATATGTTACCCTGGTTTATTTCATTGAGTGTCGCATCTACAAAACGAGATCGCGTAATAAGTCGAAAACTTACTTGAAATACATAGAATTCATGGTTTGTGCCCCTCTACCAGCTGTTGCAGAAGCCATTTTTTCTCTTATCTCTTTACCTAAATAATTTCTTCCAAGAAACAACCAATCATATGTTATGCCTAAAAATATTGCACAAATTTATAGTGAAAAAAATTGCACAAAGGGACAATTTATTATCTCCCCAATAAAAATAAATTAAATTAAATTAAAGGTGTTCATCATGCTTGGATCAGAGAATGGGCTGTGCTTGTTTTTTAGTTACTTTATTTTTAATTTTTTTGGATGTTAGTTTAAAAATGAATATTTCAGTTCCATGCTGTTGGGAAAAGGGTGTGGTGAAATACAAATATTTTATTTTATTTATTTTTATCAAAATAATTAGAAGATAAAATGAAGGTATGGGCTTTATTTATGGGCGGGCTTCCCCAGTTTTGCATTCAATGGGGTTAACTTTTGTGGGCTACATTGGGCCGAAGTCAAATTTAGGTAAATCAACCGTTTAGTATGGCAAAATTACAATTTTCGCCCCTTAATTTTATACTAATTCCATATTTGGTCCCTAAAGTTTCCGTAATTAAAGAAAAAAAAATCATCTTCGTCAATTTACCGTTAGCCCGTCAGTTAAGACAATGGCGGGCACACGCTTGATTTTGTTAGTACTAACGAAACATTGAAGGAAATGACTGAAATTGTTGAATTTTTGAAACATGAGGGTTCAAATGCATTTTTTTGTAAACATGGAAGACCAAATGTGAAATAAATAAAAACTTGAGGGACTGAAAATGTATTTCCCCGTTCATAATTATATTTTCTTGTTCTACATTGTATTTTAGTTCATATATTTTTGGAAAAAAATTACGAACACCAAAAGAAATTGAACCATCTTATTTGAGTAATTATACATTCACCCTCTTTAGCTATGCATCGTCTAACAATTTTTCCCCTGGGGTAAGGTCAAATTATAAAAAAATTCCCTCATGTGTTGGCAATTACAACCATCCCTCAACTATGAATCTTCTTACGGGTAAATTACAACCACCTCCCTTTGGTATGGTCAAATTACGAAAAAAACCCTCATGTTTGGATAATTAGATCTACCCATGGTGTCAAATTCAACATAATCTTCTAGATTTCGTGAAATGTTCTTCAATTTGTACTAGTTTTGTGCAACAACGCAGTTTCTGATATACCACAATTTGATATATACAAGACAAAAAACACATCTTATGATCGTCTTGCTTCAAAATGTGGAGCTCGAATGGGATGAAACGGGTACAAAATTGAGAATAGTTCATATAATTTAGAAGATTATACTAAATTTAAAACCGCAAGGGTGGACGTGTAAGAAGATTTATAGTTGAGGGGTGGTTGTAATTACCCAAACTGGAGGGGGATTTTCGTAATTTGACCATACCTCAGGGGGTGGTTGTAATTTACCCATCTTCTTACACATTCATCCTTGCGGTGTCAAATATAGTGGAATCTTCTAGATCATGTGAAATATTCTCCAATTTGTACATGTTTAACCCTATTCCAGCTTCACATTTTGAAACAAGATGACATAAGATTTGTCTCTTGGCTTGTAAATACCAGATTGTGGTCATCAGAAACTGCATTTTTGCACAAAACGAATACAAACTAAAGAACATTCCACATAATCCAGAAAAAATTCTGTTGAATTTGACATCACAAGGTTGGACGTTAAAAAAGATTCATAATTGAGATGAGTGGTTGTAATTATTCAAACAAATTTTTTTTTTTCTATAATTTTATCTCGAGAGCTGACCGTAATTTACCGATAGAAAATATTGATTCTCTGCCACTTTAATGGTTTGATGATGGGATAAAAAAGCAGCACCTTATCCCTTTGGCACCAACAGCCAGTGGACTATAAATCTCCATAACAACTTCCTTATCCATCTCTTGTCAATTGTCATCCCACTCTCATTTTTTTTTTCTTTTTTTCAGACATCATCATATTTGCTGTAATAATATTGACAGAAAAATATATTGTCAATAAAATAAAATAAAATAAAATTGTAAAACCCTTAAATATAATGTTCAAGGATCAGTAGCTTTTCTAATGATCCATGCATGAGTATATATGTATGTATAATTAGTATGTATACAGTTGTGTAGATGAGGATTTATTAGCCACGCGCTGTTCTTTCTAGTTCAATCATGCATGTGTTTAACACAAGTTTGTTACGTGTACGCCATACGCGCGCGCCGAATGAACTTCACTCGATTTATAATATATTTTATAGATTTATATGTATTTTACACACGCTCGCTCAATTTCATGAGTGTGATTGTGGTGGTGTGTTACATCCAATGAAACACAAAATTACAAACTATCATCAACGAACAAAAAGAGGTTACAGTTTTTTTGTTATCGGCGTTTCTCCGTCAGTTAAGGGAGTGATGGCACACGCTTGATTATGTTAGTATTAAGAAAAATTGATGGAAACGACGAAAAATGTTTATTTTTTTTAAACATAGAGCGACAAAATCTACTTTTTTTTGTTAACGAGGATAGAATGTGAAGTCCAGTTAAACTTAATGGACGAAAAGTGTATTTTTTTTTCAATTTGTATATAATAAACTTTATATAAAATATTAATGGAAAAATACAGTTTTTATCCCTAAAATTTGCACTGACTTCACATTTGGTCCCACATGTTCACAAAAAAACATATTTGGTCCCTCACATTTAAAAAATTCAACACTTTTAAACATTTCCGTCAATTTTCCGTTAGTGCTTATCGAATCAAGCATGTGCCAGTAAATGCTTTAACTGACCGATTAATGATAATTTAACAGAAAGGACCAAAGCGTGAAATTATTGAAATATGAGGAACCAAATGTGTTTTTTATGAACACGAGGGACCAAGGTGAAGTTGGTGCAAACTCGAGGAAAGAAAACTGTAATTTTCCCAAATATTAATTTTTTCAGAAAATTTTCCACCATTGTTTCAAGTTGCAAGACACTTAAAAAATGTCAGTAATTCCCTCTTACAGATACAGATTAAAATGATTAAATCACCATTTTCGACGAAAAAACGACACTTAATCTGCGAATAATTAATATCCTCCGTTTTAAAAGATATCATTTACATCCATATATAATGCCGAAATAAACAAGTAATACTTCGAAAAACAGTAATTCTTGACATATATATATTTTCTTACGTTTTCTTTTTTTGTCGAATGAAAAATGCTACAAGAAAAAGCATATTCGTTAAACTGGTTTTATTAAGACATCTCCCTCCTCAAAATGTATCAAAAACTCCCTTCCTCTGTGCTCGGTCTCCTCAAGAAGTATCGAAGACTATTCGCAAGAACCTGTCAAATTTTTTAATTAAATTTAAATTAAACGATAATCGAGCCAAGATCATGCTAATTAAGATTTCTTCAATAATGAAGTAGCGTTGCGTACCTGCTGAAGAGGCTTAATGATTGCCTTATTTTTGTAGTTCACATGAAATTTTGCCTTTGCCAACAATCCCTGGAATCGAAAAAAAACAAAACAAGTAACATTTACACGCTTCGTGTTATAAAAAATAACCAGCTTTTATTACAAGAAACGGAATTTCTTTCATTTTTACCTCGGTGTCAAACTCTCCAGATTTAACAGCAATATTTATTTCGGTTATGATCTTGACAAGATCCACCAGTAAACCTGGACGATCCGCTGTCTCTACAACGAGCAAGCTGCAATAATGGAGAATTACATTTCACACTCCCCCGCAAAAAATATCCATAGCTTTTTTTATTTATTTATTTAATTTATAATTAAAATAAATAATAAATGATAAATGTTTTTAATCATGTGCTTTTTAATTACCTTTGCTCAGGACCATCATCGTAGACATGGATATGTGTCGCTATATCAACATCAACCTGCACACATTAAATGTGTGTGGTTAAATGTCACTATACAAACACACACACACACACACACACACACACACACGAGCGTAACGAAGTAGATACTATGTAATTAATTATATAATATAAATATTAATATATAGATTAATAAGATATTACATATATATGTTCGATTTTTAGGTAGGATAAGGGATCGAAAGGGTTCAATACATTTTCAGGTGGTGGTATCATTCCGAACGCAGCTCCCATTGCTAACTGAGCACTCGACTCCTGAAAAATTTAACTCGGCAATTTTTAAGATCCAAATAAAAATAAAATCACTAAAAGAATATCGTGTATCAGAAATTCCACGTGCCCAAGAAGTTAAAATCCAAGGAATATACCGGATGATACTCGAGCATATTATTGATAATAGTCAAACGGATCGCCTCAAGCAATTCCGGGTCGTCAATTTTCCTCCCCGTTGAACTGAAGCGTAAAATAAAATAAAATAGTTATAGAATTAATTTGGAAATAAAACAAATTATATAACATAAAAAAAAGGCCAAAATTAGTACGACGAAAAAATGAAATTAAAAGGTATGATATTAACGAAGAACTTACGCTCTAGTGATCACAAACTTGTTGTGCTTGCCAGAAGAATCGAGATACACATTCGCCTTGACAACGTTTAGTCCGAGATTTTTCAGAGCATTCATCTGACACGCGTATCAATAAATGGTCACGGCATATATATTATGCAAATTAGCAATATTATTCGAATACTAAAATAAAATATTTAATATTTAAAACTCGAAAAAAGATTTGTGTCGTACTGTATCGAGTAGAGCTCCGAGGCGATCACCAAAGGTGATTTCGACAATAGTGGCATCTGGATCGGAATCTTGATCTATTGTGACACTTGGTGTGGGAATGACGTCGGTTTCATTCGAGCTTCCGTCCTGTTTCAACAATAAAGATTTTAACTTTATCGAATGTACAAGCGACAAATTCATTTTAGTTGATATTCGATACCTCCACAGCAGTAGCCGATGATGCTTTTGGTATAAATATACTCGTCGAAGATGATAAGCTGACACATAAAAAGTTGCAACATAAAACGACAGACGAGTCGAATGCACGCCCCAATTAACAATTGGCGTACAAGTAAAAACAAAAACTCAAGCAAAGTGTGCATATATAACGGTCCAATGAATTATTAGCAAAATCTAACATCGGGATTTGGATAAGCCGCAAAACAGCACAATCGACCATCCACGATTATCGGAGAGATTTCTAAAACAGAATTTTTCAATTAATGTGCATCACACTTAAATCAATCGGCAATAAGTAACATTAGCTAATTAACAATTCAAAATCTTGAGCAAGATCTTCAAAAAAAAAACATGTCTTTAAACGAGGAGGGTCCTAGTTACTTCGCCACCTCATTCAGATTCGTTTTTTCGAACTGAACTTTCAGCTAATTAAACCCAATAACTCGAACATAATCGGACCAAGTACATCGAACTAAAGAGGCGCGACACCGAATGAAATCTTGAATCTAATTGCACAACTTTACATAAGAAGATAAACAACATCAAGAACCAAAAATTGCCCATACACACACAAAATGAAAAAAAACAAAAAAAAAAAAAAGGAAAAACCATCCACACATTTATAGATACATACACATATACATACAAACATAATGAAAAGGGCAAATGAATTTATACCTCTTCTTGGAAACAATGCATGAAAGGTGAACCGGATCCAAGCCAAAAGAGCAAAGCAAAGGAGCAGCCCTCAAATTGGGCTGCTTCTCAATTGCTTTCAAGTTGCTATACATCCCAAAATTACTCCCACAGAAAGCCATTGACACAGCCATTCTTTTTTTTTTCTTCAAAAATCCAATATTAACAAAAAAAAACTAAAAAAGATTAAAACTTTAAAAAAACCCAGAAAAAAAGATTCAATCTTGATCAAAGGGAATTTGTGATTAAAGAGGAAGGTGAACAAGAATGGGAGAAAAAAAAATGAAGAGAAGAGGTGGTGGGATATAGGGGAAAATCAGATATTGTGGGGGCTAGATTCCAGAAAAATTATAAGCTGCTGTGTTTTTTAGTTGGGGTTGTGGTAAAATTTACTTCTTTTAGTAGTTTCCGCCATTACTCATCAGAAAAAAAGGAAAAAGAAAAAAAAAAAAAACTAACTCCCAAATATTTAATTTTATTCTCTCTCTCTCTCTCTCACAAAAAGATAAAGAATTTATGGGCCTGTTTGCTTTCTCTCTCTTTGTTGTTTCTGCTTAAAAGCTTGGCCTCAGAAAATAAATCTATCCAATTGAGCAGAAAAAAAAAAAAAAAAAGAAATCTTTAGTCTTTGCAAATTGCAGTTGGGGAAAGTATGTAAATCTAGAGAGAGAAAGAGAGGAGAGAGAGAGAGAGTGATGGAGCTGTTTACAGGGCTGTCTGAGTATCCAACGGCTCCAATGGTTTTACTATATTCGCATCTCCTTTTTATTGGTAATAAACGGGGAAATACAGTTTTGGTCCGTTATATTTGCACTGATTTCACATTTGGTCCCCATATTTATAAATAATACATTTGGTTCTTCATGTTTCAAAAATTCAATATTTTTAGTCATTTTCGTCAATTTTTTGTTAGTACTAACGGAATCGAGCATTTGCCCATCACTGCCTTAACTGACGGAGTAACGCTAAATTGACAAAAATAACTAAAAATGTTCAATTATTAAAATATGAGGGACCAAATGTGTTATTTGCGAATATAAAAGACCAAACGCGCGAAATCAGTGTAAACTTGAGGGGTGAAAATTGTAATATTCCATGTAATAAAATAATGAAAGTGACGTTAGTGATTAATAGAAGTTGCTCAATAATTATTTGAAAATTATTTCTGGTCACCAACTAGGGAAGTGCATTATTAGTGTTTCACGTGTGTAATTAACTTTCTAACATATACTAATATGTAATTCTTTATTTTGTTGAATTGTTAGTGGTTCCTAAAACTCTGTCATCATATAATAATAATTAAACAAAGAATAATTGTCCAAACACAGCCCACGCGAATTCCATTTCTATCAATTTGCTATTTAAAATTGGGTTAATTACCTAAAAGTCTCTCAAATTTTAATAAGCGAGCCCACACATGTCAAGGGGCCATCACCTCCTCGTATATTTCTCAAATTTCTATTATTTTATATAGAAATTAAAACAAAAAATTATGTACACATTATCATCAGCCCTCTTTTTACAATTTCTTTCAATGCATTCGGCTCTTGCAATCTTTGAATTCAGTTATGGCACTGTTAATAACTAATAAGGCCCCTTTCTTTTGAAGATTTAAAAGTTTTTCTGATTAGGGTTTGATGTTGATTTTGAGATTTAAATATTACACCGACGTTATGCAAAATATATTAGCACATGGGATAAATTTAGTTTTCATTATTAGCTTTTGTCATTCATTCTTTTATTGATAATATGATATTCAAATTAGTATTAACAAATCAAGTTGTCATTTATTTATTGCATTAATTTACACTCTATTACAAAATAAAAATAAGGATGATCAAACGATTCGAACTCTTAACCATATTCTATAAGTAATATTAGTATTTATACAAATGAAATATTAAATATAGTTTCAATTTTACTATTATCATTTTAATTTAGAACGTCACTTTGACTCTATTTTACTCTATTTTGGGAAAACTCAAGATATTGAAATTGTAGTCATTTGAATTAGCTCTCTAAAGCAAAATGAATCAGCTAAATTAAATGTCCAGTAACAAATTTATGCATGAATGAACTACATTTTGAATTTTAGATAACTCAAAATATAAAAACTATGGGCAATGTTCATTGATTCATGCAAATCTTTCTCAACATCCAATCTTGGTGATTCAAGTTATATTAGAAGGCTAATTCAAAGGGAGAAAATTTTTGTGTTTTGAATTTTGGAAAATTAAGCCTTAAAATGGTCAAAATTACATTTGAAGTCGAACCAGTATTATTAACACTGAAACAACGTTTATTACATCCATTCATCTACTGCCACACGTGCATGATGCAACGGTAAGGTATGAAGATTGTAGATTGGAATATTTATACATGTAGTCCGCATGCATGTTACATTTCGCTTTAACTACGAAAGTCTCTTGTAAATGCTTATAGATTGTGATTGCATCAAAAAATTTCAATGCAAGTCCATAAAATATGACTGCATTTGGATTTTTCGAGTAGACGAAGCAGGAGAAGGTTATTGCCCCCAATATCACTTAGACGAAGTTTAGACATGAAAAGAAAATTATACTTCTATGTTCAATTTTAGTTATTACATTACATACTTGTATATATAAGAATATATTTTAAGTGTTGGTATCCTCATTGAAAAAAAATTAAATTTTGGTAAACTATAGATATAATTCATTAAGGTATACTTGAATTAAAATTCCCATGTGTTTTCGTAATTTAGAATTTAAATTTTGCAAGTGTTGGATTTTGATTTAAACTATTTACGAAAAGCCCAATTCTGTTGTAAAAAACTACTTTCAGGCCCAAACTCTTAGGAAAAGGCCCATTAACTAATACAGGAGAAACAAGTAAAACTAAAATTACAGTTTTCACCCCTCAAGTTTGCACTGATTTTACAATTGGTCCCTCATGTTCATGGTTATCGAATCGGAAAATATCGGCGTTCGTTTTCCTCCGTGTATCGTATCGTATCGTTTATAGTACCGTATCGTAGATATTTAACCAACTATTAAAAATAATAAAATATATATATCTACGTAATAAAAATATTATAAACATGAAAATTTAATATTTTAAAGTCAAACCATTCATTCATATATATATATATATATATATATATATATATATATATATATATATATATATATATATATATATATATATATATATATATATATATATATATATATATATATATATTCAAATTTGAGTATTGCATCATAAAATATTAAAATTGGACAAAAGCCATAATTGCTGATAAAATAACATTAACAAAGTTCAAATTTGAATTCCTCATTTCTAAAAAACTAATCTATTACTTATAATCTTCAAGATCAATCTCACTTAAATCTTTATCATCCACCAATTTCAAACGAGTGTCTTCATTCTCATGTTCATCAATCCCTTCAACTTTGGGTTTTCCCTATTTTCTCTTATCAATATTAAATTTGTCGTTTAAATTTATTGGATCTAATATATGTAAGAAAAACATTAAATGATATTGAAATCCGTTTTTCAGGCCCTGATTATGTGAATAATTTGTTTCCTTCCTTTTTCTTTTTATTTTATGATTTTTTTATATTTTGACTAATATTGTAAATATCGTACCGTATCGTGATATGGCGATACGACACGATATCTCGCGATATTTAACGGTATTTATGCATTGCCGATACAGAGTATGAGTTGTATCGTTTTGATTGGGACCGTACCGTCTCACGATATATATCGCGATATCTCGCGAGTTTAACTACTATGCTCATGTTTACCAAAAATACATTTGGTCCTTCATGTTTCAATGATTTAACAGTAAATTTATTGTTAGTCCCCGTCAGTTAATACAGTGGTGTACACGCGCTTGATTCCGTTAGTATTAACGGAAAATTGACGAAAAAATGACTAAAAATATTGAATTTCTGAAAGATAAGGGATCAAATATATTTTTTGTAAGCAGAGGGGACCAAATTTGTAATTGATGCAAACTTAAGGGACTAAAACTGTATCTTTCCCAAATAAAAACACAGAGAGAAACAAATTCTTCAGAGGTTTTAGAGAAATGGCGAAGTCGTGCAAAGGTCTGGCTACGGAACTCGTCAAATGCCTCAGCGAATCCGATTGCGTCAAGGTACACCGAATCCTTTGTGATTTCTCTTCTTTGTTTTTTAATTGGTGAGATGAGATTGGTTAATTGAAAATGTGTAATCGAGATTCGAACCGAATTTGTTTGAATTTTAGGTTATATCTTGCAATTGGGGAATTTTGTATTGTAGAATTGGGTGATGTAAATCATGATTTTTTTTGATAAATTGATGTAGGTAGAGAATCGGCCGTATAGAGAATGTGCGAAAGAGAAGAGCCCACACATTTCCAGCGAGTGTGTGGGGCTTAGAGAAACCTATTTCAACTGCAAGAGAGGCCAGGCATGTTTTTTCCTCTCTAGTTTCTTATTATGTGTGTGTGTGTGTGTGTGTGTGTGTGTGTGTGTGTGTGTGTGTATTTTCCTCGAAATCACTACGAAAAAGGGGAAGAAGTTCTATGATGCTTGAAATCTATGAACAAATTATTATGAATTTTCGATATCTTATTGTTATTGCCCTTGATTATCAGTATTATCTGGTAGGGTTGTTCATGGGTCGGTTTTACCCGACAACCGACCCATTATCTGCCCGACTATTCTGGCCGATAATTGCCCACCAACCGACCCGTTTTGGTCGGGCCGATAATTTTAACCGACCCATGCATGGTTGGGTCGGGTATAGTTTCTAATTTGTTGAAAAGTCGGTTGGCCGATATTACCCGACCAACCGACTTTTTTTTTTTTTTTTTTTTTTTTTTTTAAAATTTTTTCTCTTTATGTTTTTACCGACTATTAGTTTCAATATTTAATTTTTGACCTTTCGGTGAAATGAATAAAAATACACAACTAAAAAAACTATACTCTTCATTTTCTCAAATTAAAATTAAAAGTTTCAGAATTTTGTGTTGTGAAAGTGTGAATGGCTAAAGTGATTCGTTTTAGTTTTTATATTGTTTTTGAAAATTTAATTTGTAACATGTGATATCGTTGAAATTGATTTTGGGCATGAAATATTGGAATGTTTGTTGCTGAATTTTGATAGAGGAATAGCATAATTTTTTTCATTTTTTATTTTTTATTTTAATTAATGTGGCCGATATTGGCCGATAATTTCAACCGACCCGTTTTGGCAACCGACAAAGTCGGTTGCCAACCATTACCCGACTCACAATAGTCGGGCCGATAATGGTTTTACATATTTGTAAGAGTTGGTTGGTCGGGTCGGGCCGATAATCGGCCGATAATCAACCGACCCGACCCATGAACAACCCTATTATCTGGTAATTTTGTAAGCTTATTATGTGTTTGTGTGTGTTATCTGCATGTGTGTGTGTGTGTGTGTGTGTGTGTGTTTTCCTCGAAATTACTACTTAAAAGGGGGAAGAAGTTCTATACTTGAGAGATGTGAACAAATTACTATGAATTTTTTGGATATGTTACTGCCCTTGATTATCGGTATTATCTGATAATTTTTGTAAGCTTATTAGCAATTAATACTATGCGTATTGAATCTATATGAAAGGAAATCGTCCTTTGAGAAATGAGCTGCGTTCACGATTAGGGTTTCGACGTGGAACTGGGAGAGAGGCGGATAGCAAGTTATTCTCTTTTCCTTGACATTTGGTGCAATAGAAAATCGTTCGTTTTGTGTCCTTTGAAACATGACTATGGTTTTATAGTATTCCTTAAGCTCATTGCCTGCCGTTTTTTTTTTTATTCCGACGGGTAGTTATTTGTGTGGGTTACTGACGAAATTACGTGTACTCTCGTCGAATATTAATATTTGCTTTGCTTCTATTTAGTAAATGCATCTTATCTTGTTTTCTAGAAGGTCTTCCTTGATTCTTGAATGTTTATGGAAACAAATTGGTTTAGATGGTATATCCTAATATCCCGATTTAAATCCCAGTATCCTACGATTTTACGATTTTACCACCCTCTAACTTGTTAAATCCTTGTCCAAGCAAAATCATCCAAGATTGGGAGTAAAATGCATGAAGATTTAAAATGTAGTGATGAAATACGATTCAAATAATCGCTTTTTTTTTTTTTGCCTTGGAAGATAAATGTTAAATGTGCTTACTCTTTTATTTTTATTTTTATTTTTTTTGAGTATATTAATATTTATTTTTCTTTTCCAGGTTGACATGAGAGCTCGAATTCGTGGAAACAAGGGTTACTAACTGTTGGGTGTTTCACATAACCGAAAACGTCGAATTTAAATTTTTTTTCACGTGTCTTTTGTTTTTCGAATTGTACAGAGAGCAAACTGAGAATTTTTGTTGTAGAGCTTCTTCGAATGGTATAAGTATTTATAAGCATATCGGTTTCGTTTTTTATGCAGTTAAATCGGCAGTATTCATACCACCAGTACTAAGTTGTTAGTACTACGTTGTTTTCTGCTTCTGTCTCAGTTTTACTGCAAGTTTCATTTTGAAGAAATATATCAGATTTTTTTTGTTGGATAATTTGTATTTTATGTCAGATTTAATCGTTTTATTTAATCATTATTTAATATTTCTGTGCACTCATCTATTACAAGATTGGCATTGCTTACAGCTTAGAGCATCTCCAACAACATGGTGTATATCTATAATTAACATCTTTTACATATTTTAAACCAGAAGTTACATCTCCAACAACAAAATGGGAAAAGGCAATTTTTTTTACATTTTAACTTTGCATATCTAAATTTGAGAAACCAAAACCACAATTTGACAAATTGTGTAAGAATAAACAATAATAAAAATTCCATCAGTGCTATTTTTTATATATTAAATACAATAATTATTTTTCTATTATTCACATATATGTTTCCATGTATGATTTTTATTTATAAAATAAAGAGTGTGTAGTTTTTTTTTTTTTTTTTTTTTTTTTTTTTTTTTTTTTTTTTTTTTAAAAAAATTGGTAAAAAAAAAAAAAAAAACCCTTTGCAAAAATTTTTAATTCCAAAAAAATTTTTGGAAAAAAACCCAAAAAAAAAATATTGGCGGGTTGGGAACCTAAAAATTAATTTTTAAAAATTAATTCAAAAATTTTTTTTTTTAAAAAAAAAAAAAAAAAAAATTGGGGAAAAAAAAAAAAATGGTGTGGGGGGGGGAATTAAAAAGGGGGGGGGAAAAAAACTGTTCCCCCCTAAAAATAAAAAAAAAAACCCCCCTTTTTTAAACCCCTGGGGGAAAGGGCCCTAAAAGTTTAACCCCCTTTTGCCCAATTTTTTAAAGAAAAATTTAAATCCTCCAAAATAAAAGGGGGAATTCCCAAGGCCCTTTTCAAAAGATTTTTCCCAAAAAATTGCTTTAAAAAAAATTTTTAAAACTTT
>NW_012194881.1:3152022-3170423 GCF_000504015.1 Erythranthe guttata | reverse complement strand
GAGTAAAAACCTAAAACAAGATATATGCATGTATGTGAACTTAAAATTATAATTGTTAAAATTAATTCAAAACTATTTTTTTTGTAAATATAAAATATGATAATTGTGTAAAATATAAATAATGTTGTTGGAGTGTGATGTTAAAAGTGGTGTTGCATAACACTGTTCGTCTCTTAAATTATAGATATAGACAACCGATTTTTAAACAACTGTTGGAGATGGCCTTATAAGTTTGAACCCATTTATGCAAATATTTTAGAGATAAATTTAATACTTACAAATTATAAGTATGATATTCATATGATCTTTCTTAATGATTTTATCGAAATAATTGCATTAAAAAGTAATTTTAGAACTATTGTTAGAAATTATATCCGGTGATCTTCGGTCGCTTCAAAGATTATAGCTTAAAGCCGTTTATTTTAAGAAGAATAAAAACAAAAATTAATTTTACAAAAATCTAAAAATAGATTGTAAGGAAAAAAAAATTATAATTTACTTGTAAAAGCTTTTGCAATCAGATAACGCAATTTTTATTAAGATATTTTTATTTAAATTTTCTTAATGAAACATAAGAAATTTTCTTAAAGCTGTGGAAATTATTACTGTTCTTGTCATCCTTGAGCCACGTGTTAGCAGAGCAAAATTAGGGCTTTTTTTCCTACGAAAAAAAATAAATCATAATTAGGGTTTTCTGCAAATCACTTTCAATAAAAACTCTACCTTTGACATTGCAAATCCCCATGGCGACTACCGCTGCCGCCATTGCTCCGCCGCCCCTCGTGCCGGAGGAAAATCCCTGCGATATGTCCCCAGAAGAAGAGGAAGAAGAAGAAGATCCCGAAGAGCTACCCTTCGACGACGATGAATCAAACAGCCCTCCTCAGTCACCACAATTGGAAACCCTTCCGCCACAGCCGGTGCCATCGCCGCCGTCTTTATTCAATTCGTTAGCCGAATTGAAAGACCTCTCCGCCGCCATATCTTCCTTCCAGCAATGCTACGACGATCTCCATAATCACCTCGATTCCATCAAAGCCGCTATTTTGTCCAAACTGCCCCCGGAAACTCCCGAAATCGCCGCACTCGCCCCTTCTTCCTCCTCGTGCAGACCTAATTTACTGGAAGAAACGATTTTGCAGAAGCAGCAGCAACAAGAGGAGCAGAATCCCCCAAATTCAGAGCTTGATAACCTGTGCAAAATTATGTGCAGCCGAGGAATCCGGAAATACATGGCCACTCACCTTCCTCAGCTTCCGAAACTACGGGAAGAAGTGCCGAAGGCTTTGAAACTGGCTTTGAATCCTCCGAAGCTGGTGTTGGAGTGCTTGGGTAAGTTCTATTTGCAGGGGAGTAAGGCGTTTACGAAGAACTCGCCTATGATACCAGCTCGCGAGGCGTCCATTTTGATATTGGAGTGTTTCTTGTTGATGATGGGGATGGATTCCGACAATCACAAAGATGATGGGGTGATGGATATCGAGGAGGCCGTAAAAGGGGAGGCGGAGACAGCGGCATTGGCGTGGCGGAAAAGGTTGTTGTTTGAAGGTGGTCTGGCGAAGGCCAATCAGATCGATGCACGTGGGCTTCTGTTGTTTGTTGCGTGTTTTGGGATTCCGAGCGCATTTAAGAAGGAGGATATTCGGGATTTGGTGATTGCCGGCAATGCCAAGGAGATTTTGGGTGTACTGCAGAAGTCGCACGAGCTAATGAATAAAATTCCAGGTGCTCCTTTCTTTCGTCTGGTTGTTGATATTGATCGTGCATGTTATATTCAGTATGTGGTAATCTTGTGTTACTTTATCGTTGGTTGTTATTTGTGGTTTTTGAATCTATTGATTGCCACTGGAGAAAAGGCGCGCATTTGATAGCAATGTGCATTTGATAGCAATGTCGTATGAGATATTGGAGAAATGTAGGACAGTTTAGTGTAGGAGACACGTGTCTCTACTAACTGAACGAAATGATTCGTTGCATTTAAAGTTAGTTAACCGAGGCTATTCAACAATGGACCTGAAATGCTCAATTTATCTAGACACGTGGAGTTAATAAGGGTCGTGTATCTGCAAAATCTTGCAAAAACCTATATTGAATGGGGTGTTACCTGTCGTCCCGGATACCTCCTTATTTTGGTGGCCTTTATAGAAAAGAAAATTAACATAGAAAAATAAAAATATTATCTTTTAGAATGTAATTTGGAAATAAGTGGTTTCTTGATTTATACAGAATACAGGTATTTATTGCATTTCAACATATTCTTTATCTATTTAGGCAATTTTTTTTAAAATTTGAAATATAAACAAATAAATTGAAGCACAAGTTTTAAATATTTAACATGAAGAAGAGCGAAAGATGGTACCCTATTAGACTCTTCCATAGATTTTTTGCAATTTATAGAATCTGTATTCGACTTTTTTTTATTTCCTTAATTTGGTAGAATCTGTATTAGACTCTTTTAAAGAGTTCTCGCAGTGCCTGTTTGTTAATGAACATTTTTATTATGGTCTTTGCCTGTTGTCTGTCAATAAACGGGATTTTCTTGCTTCAAATAACTGATGTGCAACAAGTCTGCCCTTTCTTCGCCAACAGGGAGCTCGCACTTGTCATCCATTAAACATTGCCGAGCCTCCGTAACACGTGTTTAACAGCCTAAAATGTTTGGACTAATAATATTTGTATGCGCACGGATATTATCTAGCGGACAATACCTACGTGATGCTTAATGTGTATTTGTGAATTGTTGTTACTCGTCTGCGCACTAGTAATTTAAAGGCGTACTTGGTATAATTGCTTTTTAATTTTAAATTCTAACATCTATTGTGATGGTATCTGCAGAAATAGTGGAAGGGATGATGAAGAATAAAATGGAAGTAGATGCTATTGATATTGTTTACACCTTCGGGCTTGAAGCGAGGTTTAATCCTCATAAAGTTTTGATGCAGTTTCTACGGGAATCTAAAGAATCTTGGAAAAAGCCGAGGAAGGGACAGGGCTCAGAAGCTACGCAGGTAACTAATAGTCTGCATTTTAAAATCATTTCAAAATAAACGACATCTTGGATTTTTCTTTTCCGTTTTCCGACGACTAGTAAACGATTTTTTTATGGTGTGTATCTTGTCTTTCATGCAGAACGATTTAAACAAGAAGTATTTAGCTGCTCTAAAATCCGTCAGCAAGTGCTTGGAAAGACACAAGATTGATCCAACAAAGCTTCTTTCTGGATGGCAAATCAAGGAAAAGATTGCAACTTTGCAAAGAGAAATTGCCGAATCCGAAAAAAAATCGGCAGATACAACACCGAACAAAAGAAAAGCAATCGAAAACGAGACATGGAAGAGGCCGAAACCCCAAGAATTACCAAAACGACCCCGGTACGTTGACCACGGTCAACACCACCAAAGCATTCCTACTGCTCATTTAGACAGCAGAAGGAACTTATTGGATATTGGTCGCCCAATTCACACCAACAATTATCACGCTTCTCAAGCTGCACTTTACGGTGGGCCAGGTGCATTGAGCCACGGTGCCATTCTTTCGACACCTTCTTACGCGGGAGTTAATGGAGGAATGATAGTCGATACAGCTGGACAAATTATAAACCACGGGACCCACCACGGTGGGACCCACTCGTACGACTGGCGTGCTGATTCGGCCCTAGTCGAGAAGTATGCGAGTCAAACCTCTTCGTTGGGGCTTACTAGCTTGTACAGGGCATCGACCTCTGTGGAAGGCTTTCCTGGAGGAGTGGCTAATGCCACGTCAGCAGGTCATGGAAATCGAGCTGCTCAGTCTGATCTGTATCAGTTTGCTGATGCAGTTGCGGAGAGTGAATCGTATAGGAGCGGTGTTACGCACAGCGCTGCTGCTCCTACTGCTTTGCCTTCGCATTATTCGTCGTATTTATACCAAGTATAGGCAGCCTATTGTGGATACTCTGAGATATGTTTTTTTTTTTTTGGAACCATCTCTAGTTAGATAAGAGTACTTGGTGATGTTGTTTATGTTAATTTTATTTATAACCTTTAATAGTATTTTAATGAGAGATGGTAATCTGGTTCGCAATAGAACTGATTTTTCTGTTTTTTTTTTTTGGATTTCTCTAACTAATGCTAGCATAGTTTTTGGATCGAATGTGTCTCAGTTTTGATGTCTATAATAATAGGGGTTATTTTACGTACCCCCTACCCACCAAATAAACTATGGATAAACCCAAGCCCAAATCATCCTTTGACATACCCCCTGGAGAAGCGAAAGTACTATACTACCCTTATATGCAATTTTCGGCCAAACTGCATTCAGCATTTATGGTCCTGCATTTATCATTTTCGCTGATTTATTTATTATTATTTTCCTTTTTTTTTTTTTTTTTTTTTAAACCCGTTTGTTAAATATATATATATATATATATATATATATATATATATATATATATATATATATTTTTTTTTTTTTATTATTTTTTTTTTTGAATTAAAAATAATAACTTTTTTTTTTTTTTTTTTTTTTTTTCAAAACAATATGTTTACAGTACTGAAAATAACTACATGTAACTATAGTACCTATAGTAATTCATAGTTATGTTCGTTTTTTTTCCCCATATTTTTAGTCGATCAATTGTATACACACACGAATACTGACTTATACAAAATAAATTCATAAAACCCCAACAAAAATTTACAAATTTCAATATTTTTATTATAAATCACATCAGAATCAATAAAATACAAATCGAAAATACACAAATATACGCATATGTAACTACATGTTACTATAGTAATGTATAGTAATGTACAGTTTTGTATACAGTTTGTTGAACAAATCAGATGTAACTTCAAAAAAAAAAAATTTACACCTTCAAGGAAAGGATCAATGGCCTTCATTAAGCTGCAATTGCAAAATCAAAACAAAAATAAATTACTTTAGTGCAAATCAACAAAATTTGAAGAAAAACATCAAAACACTCAAAAATCAACAAACACTAAGAGATCGAGAGATAGAGAGAGAGGTTATTGCTGGGAAATGCTACAGATTTTAAATCAAACAGACAGTGACTCCTCACCCCCCTCGCCTCCTACCAAAACCCTAGACGACGCTAATAACCACCCACGGTTCCGCGCGCCCACAAATGCAAAAAAATATAGAAATAAATCTGAAAACATAAAAATAAACGAAATTACCATCATAATATAGATCCCGACGAGAGGAATCCAACGGTGGGTGACCCGTCAAATTTCGACGGGTGGAACACAAAATAAAGCTCCGGCATGACCACCGTACTCGAATGAAAAAAAATTGCAGAAACAGATCAGCGCTCGAAACTGAATGAAATTACCACCAAAAGAAAGAGCTCGACGAGAGGAATCCAGCGGTAGTTAAACCATCGAATTCCGACCACCGGAGAGAGAGTTATGGCTCCGGGAAGCAATTTCACCGATGGGAGGTTTGTGGAGGCGGGATTTTGAATCTGGGAGAGAAGAAGAGAGAGACCGTGAGTGGCTAGGGTTTAAAACTGATTTTAGAAGGGTATTATAGGAACTTCAGGGTAGCTCAGGGGGGTATGTCAAAATATTTTCGAAATGAGGGGGGTTTCCCCTAGAGTGTAATCCACTTGATAGTTAGTTCTATATAATTTGGAAATGAGGGGGGTCTACAAAATAACCCCATCATAATATAGGGTAGATTACGGTCACCCCTGAAGTAAGTTTAAATTATAATAAATTATAAAAAGACAAGTTCAAATTATAAAAAGACAGTTATGTTTTGGTAATTACAACCATCCGTCGATTATGAATCTTCTTAAATTTTCAAACTTGTCACTTGTCAGTGTCAAATTTAGTGAAATCTTCTAGATTATGTGGAATACTCTCCACTTTGTACCCGTTTTACCTCATTCGAGCTCCACATTTTGAAACAAGATGATCATCATATGTCTTAATTTGTAAATACCAAATTGTGGTGCATCGAAAACTGCAATTTCACACAAAACGCATACAAACTAGAGAACATCCACGTAATTTACAAGATTCTGTTGAATTTGACACTACAAGGGTGAACGTGCAAGAAGATTCATAGTTTTGGGGGTTGAATTACCAAAACAAGAGAGATTTTTTCGTAATTTGACCTCACCTCAAAAGGTGACAATAGTTTACCCTATTTTGAGCATCTAAATCCTTGTTTAAGAAAAAAATCATAACTCAAAGCAACCTTAATACACGATTATAATACCGCAAAAAAGAAATTCCGAGTACAAGTTAATCTACGGCCACTTTTCAACAAGAACTAGAAAGAAACTCAATAAGATAGAATTCAATACAATATAAGCTGTTTGTCTAGAATGTTATCACCGGTAGCAGCGGAAGTTGCCTTTCGAATGCGTTTCTAATAGTTCAGATTCTCCTTCCACAACCATTTCTGAAATCTAATATGAAGAACGAACACAAATGTTACACATGCTTTTACTACAGACTGATAGATTTTCCACTGTCTTTGAATCTGGGGAAGAATTTGGAATGCTGTCAGCCTATTCCTGGAAAAAAAAAACAAGTAAATAAAACAGATGTTAGATCCATTTCGTTAAAAGATCCTGAAGAGTGGAAAATGATTAATCGAACATCGAAAGTGAAATTCATCAAGAAGAACAAAATCGATAAAAACATTAGAAAGTTGGAAGTTACCCAGAGTGAAATGCATTAATTAAGAAAATGTAGGTTGTTTAGTATTTACTTCAACGCACTTGTAACTATGGTTCGCTGATATATTTTATGAAGCTTCAGTGAACTATATAAATGCATTTCCATATCCTTCAGTTTCATAAGCATCCCAAAGTTGAAACAGATCAAGACAACTCTCTCATTTAATTTTATTTTCTTGGTATGTTTCTTTGGTAGATACAGAGAATCTACTAAAAAGTAAAATATTGCTCGTATCACGGAAATGGGTGCTGGTTTTTCTATCCATCCAAAGTAAAGACAAATTCTAACCAACTTTTCTCTGGTGAAACAGAGAGGAACTAAAGTGTACAAGCACTTTGAATAAAGCCCAAGTGCATATGCAAATTATGATATCAAAAAGTAATCATGTGATTATTCAAAGCAATATAAATACCTCTTCCATTTCTGCAGACTCGTCATTCTTTTTTTCAGATTCACTGTCTTTAGGTTCGCCGTTTGCTTCTTTTTCATCAGTGATCATATTATCCGGTTGAGCACTTTCAGGTGTAGTGTCATCGTCATTGATATTAAAATCAGCTGGAAGTTGGCCTGATTTGAGTGCCTGCATGCAAATAAATAGTGGAAAGTTGTAATAACCAGGATATAATTTATAAGGAACGCTGTTTTCCATTACTAAGATAAATATACAGTGTCCATTTGGATTGCAAGGTGACATCACCTGTTCAAGCCTTGCCACTTCCTCAAGAGTTTGTGAATTAACAATAGCAGCCTGCATGGATGTAGCAAAATCTTAAATGATTTGACAATTCAAATAAATTTAAGGGCTTAATAGCGATAAAAAAAAAAAAAAATCTTAAATGCAAAACAGATGTGCAATTTCTTCTTTACTCTTCTTTATTTATTAAGAAGTTTGAACCTTCTTTAACATCTCTCTTCATTTTCGAATTTCAGTGTCATAGAAACTATTCGACAGCTGAGAGATGAAATTGGCAACTCATCTTAGCTTGTCAGGATTCGGCACTTTGATAGACATAAATTTCGTGGAATTACAGGCAGTATAAATCCTGTCGTTGAACCCGGGATAGTACGAACAATGAAAATAAAAAAACAAAGCATATACCTTAATACAGGCAGTATAAATCCTGTCGTTGAACCCAGGATAGTACGAACAATGAAAATGAAAAAACAAAGCATATACCTTAATAGCTAAAATTTGCTGTGGTGTAGGAGCAGATGGTTTAGATGGCTGTTCATCCTCTGCAACATCTTCAGTGCTAGGAATCTCACCAGGTACAAATGTTTTTGCAGATTCCCTTTTAACCTCTTCTTCAGCTTCTTTGGATGCAAATAAATTATTGGCTTCAACTCGCTCCTATTTGTCATGTGAAGCAGCAGTTAGCCAAATTAATCTAAACAATCTCATCGAGAGTATCATTCTCAGATGAATTAGTGTACAATGGTCAGTTTGAACTTAAAATAAATTACAGAACCAAACAGATACTATATTAAGAAGCACGTCAGAAAGTTACAAAATTAAGCAACAAAAGGAAGTTTCTTTTGTATCAAAACTCAGTTATGCTACTAAAATAACTGAAATTCTAGAGCAAGACAATTGGGAAAATTCACAAGTGTGTTTTGGGTACAGCAATAATGGGTTACACTTCACCGCAATCAACCACTCAATTATGGAACTAGAATGGTATACTCTAACACAGGATTCTTTTGGAAAGGTTTTGACACCTATTAAAACAAGAATTCTGTGATCTCTTTTTTTCTTGCCCTGTGATTTTCTCCATGGTTTTCCTTATTAAGGTTTTAAAAGAAGCACGTTCTTGTGAATTCACACTTAAGAGAGTTATGGACCTTCATGGGTGTCCAAGACGATGAAGAATCAAGAACGTTTATTGCAAGAAGAATCGAAAATTTTCAACTTCAATTGAAACCACCAGAAATGTGATCCAAAAAATTAATATCACTAATCTTACTTTCTTGGTGCAACACTAAACTTAATTATTTGAGCACGAATCTAGCAGAACCAAAGTAGGAGTACCTTTGTTGGATTAAAAGATCGCTAAACAACTCGTGGTATGGCAGCATTAATAATTTTAGTACTGCCCTAAGAAAAGTAAGATTAGTGATAGTGTCTTGGATTATCTTGCTAGTGCTTTGAGTGACAGTACATTTTTTTATTCACTTGCAACACATGCTTAACTCTTATCATCTTTGACATCTACATAAGGATCATCATTGATAGTACCAGCAGTGGTTGTGGTAGAAATAACGGGCAAATATGAGGCCAAGACCGCAATAATTTTTAATGAAATGAGAAGCGCTCTTACAGTTATCAAGTGTCACAAAGGTTATTGAAGGACCTAGACGAGAAAGGATTATTCTGCCTAATAAGACACGTTTAACTATTGAGAGAAATACATCAGCAATCCAATAGTTTATGGTCTACGTATCAACCAAGAGCTGTTAGTTATATAATAAAATCTAATTCCACCTTCGCATTTACTGATATCATAGGAACTATTGACTTCAAAGTATACGATTTTACCTATTTCGTCTTAGTCTTCAAAAGGGTCATATTTTCCGTAAACATTAGGTCTACATAATTCTTGGATGTTTTCTTCTCAAATTATATTGCTTCAATTTGGAGAATGATGTCCATGCACTATCTTTCAGGATAGAGGAGCTTAGCCCAGAACAAAATTCAGTGACAGAAAATGCATTACACAAAAATACTTATGCCATTTTGCAGCATGAAAAGAAAGCAGAAGACTTAAATAAACAGAATTTTAATACTAACCTTTTGTTTGATTTTCCGGAAATCTAGAACACGCAGAGACTTCAACTTGTGGATGACATACAGACGGTAATTGGGTTTCTTAGTAATGTTGTTATCAAGCAAGCTAAGGAACTGCAGCTTCGGGAGCGATGCAAGAGGATCGATCTCGACCAGGTTAGTTAACCTATTGTTAGTCAGTATCAAGGTATGCAATTTGGGCAAAAATTCTGCAATTGTTCCAAAAACCGAAAATAATTAGCTTATATAGGCAATTTCCAAAACAAAAATCGATTTTTTTTCAGGTGCCCTAATAAAATTGTACCTCCGAGGTTGGGATTGATACGAGTAATCCTGTTGTTGTTCAACAACAAAGTGCCTAACCGATTCATGTTTGCCAAGTTTTCCAGCTTCACAATCTCATTGTCGGATAAATCAATGGTGTCAAATTGGTCCTGCAATCATATTTAACCAATAAACATTTAAAAAAAAATCAGAGCAAAATCGTCACAAAATTTTCAAACAGAAACTATGGAGTGGGAAAGAAAAAGAGGGGAAAATAGGTTAACCTCCGTAGCACCAACATTCTCTATAACAGCAATTTTGTTACCTGTTTGTTAAGAACAAAGTACAGTAAGAGAAATTACTACACATGAACATAGAAAAACAGTTCGCAGAAGGATTTCATTGTTACATATGAACAATAAGGTGCTGGTAAATATGTGTAGAGAGAGAGAGAGAGAGAGAGAGAGAGAGAGAGAGAGAGAGAGAGAGAGAGAGAGAGAGAGAGAGAGAGAGAGAGAGAGAGAGAGAGAGAGAGAGAGAGGGGGAAGGGTTTGAGAAAGAAGGAAACCTCGGAGATCTAGTTCTCGCTCGCGAACGGCATTGAAGAAGTGAGGGCTTTTCCAAATCAAATCCGCCGTTAATCTCACCATTGTTTTGCTTTCGATTTCTCCTGTTTTTTTTTTTTTTTTTTTTTTTTCTCAATCTTCGGTAGCAAGTGCAACAGCGGCAAAACCCCCAAAACGAAAGGTTTAACTGTGTGTGAGCACCCAAAATTAGGAATGCAACGGTAGTCGAATCCGGGCCGGACCCTGACCCGCCCCGAAACCGAGTAAAGGTGGATTTCAAGATTAATAATAGTTTAGAATTCTTTTTTTAAATAAATAAACAGAATATAGATTCCTAAGTTTTGATTTTTGAACTATAGTCATTTTTTTTCTTTATATATATATAAAAAGAAAAAATGTTGAGCCTTGGTAGAGGCTATTTATGTCGGATTAATTTGAATTAGATGAGATTATATTAATTTTCTACTAACTAATTATTTCGTTTGTAAAATATTTAGTTCCTTGGGTTAAATCTTATATTAATTTTCTAATAATTAAAACATGCGTTTGGAAGATAAAATGTCGTTTCCTGTTTTAGTCAACTCTACAAAAATTTGTAGGTGGGTCTACTAATTTAATGAAATAGTATCATTTAATTGTGTGGTTCAATATTTATACCGAGTTTGAGGAAGTGCAAATTTTGTAGTAATTTTATAAAATAAAACTATACTTGAAAAGTAAAAATAAAAAGATAATTACGAACTAGATTATTGTAATTAGAATCTTGACCCAAAAAAAAAAAAAAAAAAAACTACCCTCAAATTCTTTAAAATGAAAAATAAATAAATAAATGAGGACAATAGTAATCACTTAACAGATTTAGTTAAAATGGTATCAACATGATTTTATATCATTTTCACCAAGTACAATGACATTGATAACAGAACATGCTTTGCTCAATACGAGCTCGAGATCGAGCTCATATTACACCCCAAGTCGACGCTGAATTGCCCAGCATGTTTTTTATCGTCTTCATAATTTCACTAGTATATAACAACGTAGTACTGGAAGGGAAAAAAATAACGTATATCCATCGTGTTGGCAAATACATATATTTTTCACGCCGCATTCGTGCCCTAAAGAATGATACAGCGTTTCTATACGCGCCCGTTATTATACCATAGAATCGATTATTTACACGCTCTGTACAAATACATATATATACTCAATAAATATACACCTCAGGACGACGAAACTGCTTTTTTTTTTTTTTTTTTTTTTTTTAATATTATTTGGATGAACCCCTTATAGATGGGAAGCTGTATCAGATATTTGGATTCTCTGATTTGATCCATTATACACAACCGGATTACCAGATTCATCCAAATCGACTACCGCAATATCACCATGCTTATAATCCCCAGAGAGTATAGATTCGCTTACAGGATCTTCAATAATATGCGTAACTGCTCTTCTGAGAGGGCGGGCCCCATAGCTCCGGTCATAGCCTTGCTGGCAAATCAAATCCATCACTGCTTCCGATACTTCCAGACCGATTCCCAAAGTGGAAAGACGATCTTTAACCTCACTCAACATTATATCCAATATTTCAAGCATCTGAAAAACGAGTTTGAATTTAAATGTAGTGAATATAATCTTTCCGCGTATATATATAGGCAGTGGAAAAAAGATAGCAATGAAGGAGCCAAACCTGAGGTTTCTCGAGAGGGTGAAACACCACTACTTCGTCTATCCTATTGAGTAACTCCGGACGGAAATATCCCTTGAGCTCTTCCATCACTAGAGCTTTCATTCCGGCATATGAAGTCGAAACGTCTTCGTTAGCGAAAAAGCCGAAGGAATTTGTTCTACCCTTTGCAATGGCAGCAGATCCCACGTTGGAAGTCATCACTATTAGCGCATTCTTGAACGATACTCTTCGACCCTATTAAACGAATGCACAAAATTAGAGAGTGTTTTATAACTTAACTGAAAACACGATCAAACTTTAGCGAATGAACCTGGGAATCTGTAAGATGGCCGTCTTCAAACAATTGCAGGAGGATGTTGAATATGTCTGGGTGAGCTT
The DNA here is from genome assembly GCF_000504015.1 of Erythranthe guttata. The sequence continues at coordinate 3,158,048 of NW_012194881.1, read as the reverse complement.
TCTCGATCTCGTCTAACAGTACAACGGTAAAAGGCTGTTTTCTGATAGCTTCTGTAAGAGTACCTCCATCTCCATAGCCTACGTAACCTGGTGGAGATCCGATTAACTTGCTTACAGTATGCCGCTCCATGTATTCGCTCATGTCCAATCTTAGCATGGCGGATTCCTAAAAAGAAAAGTACAAGTAACATTATCTTTGTTAAAATTAATTTCGTAACGGCAAAAAATAACGTAGTGTGTGAATGATTTCTTACAGAACCGAAGAAATTTGCGGCCAAGGCTTTGGTGAGTTCGGTTTTCCCAACACCAGTGGGCCCACAGAAGAGCATTGCAGCAATGGGTCTATCGGGGTCTTTCAAGCCAACACGGGATCTCTTCACAGCTCGACAAATTGCGGTAACAGCTTCATCTTGACCAATGACTCGTTTCTTCAGTTGTTCATTGAGACTCAATAGGAGCACTCTCTCATCAGCTGTTAGTTTTTTAACAGGGATTCCTGACCAGAACGAAGCAACAGCAGCTATATCCTCCGCTCCAACCACCGTGATTCTGAATGTGGCCCAAAAAAAAAAAAAGAAAAAAAAATCAATTTCAAGTGAGTAAAGATCTGTCAATTATTTGAAAATACGAGGAAGGGCACATACTCATCATTCGACAACGAGGGCGGCAAAGAAGGAATATTGAGTTTTCCATCCTCTTCTATCCTCGAGGTGTCGTCATTTTCAGTCCGTTTCGTTGCTAGTGACTGCTCAAAGACAAAGGCATACGATTTGAATATCAGAATGGATTAAGGTATTTACAATATATATATATATATATATATATATATACATAACCTGGAACTACGTAAGGAAGAAATAGCATACCGCTTCATGCATGGCCTGCACAGCTCTAATTTCTTGCCAGTAATCACTCGGAGACTTTGAAAGTATTGCTATTCGCTTTTCCTTTTTCAATTTTGATGCTTCCATACGAGCTCTACTTCCTGCCTCGTCTAAAAGATCAATAGCTTTATCCGGAAGATATCTATCGGGAATATATCTTGCCGAAAGATATACTGCAGCTTTTATGGCCTCCAAAGTGTATCTACATTTGTGATAAGATTCGTACTTTTCACGCAAACCCAACAGTATCTGATATGCTTCTTCCTATACATGATTGGAATCACAGCAGAGAATTGTAAGAGTAGATAAAGTAACAATTGCAAGTACTATGTGCATATATCCTTCTCGTGAATACAGATTATATTAGTACCTCGCTTGGTTGTTTGATCAATATAGGTAGAAATCTTCGGGCCAATGCTTTATCCGTCTCAAAATGCAACCGAAACTCATCCATAGTTGTAGATGCAATACACTACCACAAACAAAAAGCAAGTACAAAACACTCAAAGATCTACCTAATTTTGTTTAAATGCATATAGCAGTTCGATTAATAAATCAATTCTTTTAAGAAACCTCAACTGACATGATTAATACAGTATTACAGCTATATATAAGGCAAAGCAGGCATTATTACGTGATTTTTTTTTACCTGCAATTCACCCCGTCCAAGTGATGGCTTCAATAGATTCGCTATATCGAGACCCGATCCCTTGTTTCCTCGCCCAACCGTGCCAGAACCGATAAGCGTGTGAACCTCATCAATGAAGAGAATAATATTTCCTGAAAGATAGCCTCACCAATCTGAGCAATGATTCGAACAATTTAGAACATTGACACGTAAGCAAAACAGATGCTCACCTGACTTCTTAATCTCCTTTATTAACATGGTAACACGCCCCTCCAATTCACCCCTCTCCTTAGCACCTGCTATTAGTAGACCTACGTCCAATGACATTATGCGCTTTTTCTGCCAAAATAAATAATACCGATAACATATTACAAAACCATGCATCTAACTCTCAGAATAGACCTGACGAATATATAAGTTGATTTAACACTTTTTTTCAGTTGTGAAGGGGAAACCCACCTTAAGAAAGGAAGGTACATCTCCATCGGCAATGCTTATAGCCAGACCTTCTGCAATTGCAGTCTTACCAACCCCAGCTTCACCGAGAAGAATCGGATTACTCTTGGTTCTTCGGCAAAGAATTTGTACCATCCTCTGTACTTCCTTATCTCGACCAATCACAGGATCTATAAATCCACTGCTAGCACGGGCAGTGAGATCGACGCAGAATAGGTCAAGAGCTTTTTTCTCTGTTATGTTAACAAAGTAAATATCAGCTACATTTTCTATGCTCTAAATATATATTAACTGAATGAATGGAGAGCAGGAAAAAACGGATTCACACCTTTCGGCTTTTCAGGGGATCTAGCACGAGTGAGGTTCTCAGGAAAGACGGTATCACGCGACCTTTTGAATGCAGCAGAAGCTGGTTCTCTCCCTTCTTTGGCAAGCTCTCCTTGAAGTCTGGAGACTGCTACAGCGGCCAGATGATTCACATTTACCCCTAATCTGAAATCGTTTCAGCCAAGTTCAAGAAATAAGAAATGGAAATCTTCAAACAATTGTCTCATTTTCAACTCAAGTAGCATAAGGAATGCAGGATAAGGCATCGGGAGGGGAGAAAACAGTGTTCGCAGTATTCGTTCCAGCTCATGTATCATGGGAAGGTGAAATAAATTCAGTAATTAGACCCCATGAAAATACCTATGCTAGAGATCGGAAATCTTGACTTCACACTTAACATCGCCCAATATCAAACACTTAAAATGCAATGTAAACATAATGGAAGTAAGTCAACCTCTTGAAATGCAAATATACGGGAGACAACGTAACACTGCTATACACATCAGAATATCAGCTATGTACACCACTATCATTCATCCAAATCTCTACATAAAATCTTCATCACATGCCAAACAAACTAAATCAGTATATAAACATAGCTTCGCGAATAAGGAAATACCTCTTCAGCACACGATTAGCACTGCCGTCATCAACCGTAAACAATCCAATGGCGATATGCTCAGGCGCTACGAAATTATACCCGTGATTCCTCGAATACTCAATTGCAGCTTCAAAAGCACTTTTCGTGCTCGTAGAAAACTGCACATCGGTGGCCAAAGTTTCCGATTGCTGCAGATTGCCCCCATTCCCATCGTTCTGATACTCTTCCTGCCACAAACTCTGCACAGCTTCTCGTGCAGCCTCAATGTCGATGCCGGATCCTAAAAATCCGCCGGGGGCGCGATCCTCTGCGATGAGGCCTAGCAACAGATGCTGTGTGAACACCGTGTCTTTGCCCAAAGCCTTGGCTTCTCCTTGAGAAAACACCACCGCCTTAATCGCTCTCTCCGTGAATCTCTCGAAAACTCCGGCAACCACGACGAACGAGCGCTTCGATTTTCTGTGAGGAACCGAATTGCTCCGGTGGTAGCACGCGCCCCGCTGCTTGGCGAGCGAGATTCCGAAATACGAGGAAGAGCTGCTGGTGCTGCAACCATTACTGGCAGGAGCGGCGGCGTAGGAAGAAGAGATGGCGGAAATTGGGCGAGAAAGGACGACTTTATGGCGGCGGCGGTGGGTGTCCGATGCAGAAACGCGGCGGAGTGAGCCGGAATTGACTGACAGCGGCGGCGAATACGATAGCTCCATTTAACAAAATTAAATAATTACAAACAGAAGAGATTGAAATCTACAGTGTAGCTACAGTGTAATTATTTGTATGTATACATGAGGAAGAAGAAGAAGAAGAAAAATATCAACTGAAAAATGAATTGATATTTATATATATGTATATATATACACGAATTTGTATGTATAGATTTTAGGAGGGGATTTTGGAGCAGAGAAGTACACGGCAAAGGCAAGTTTGGTGATGAGGTGTACTTTGGGTATTGGGTCAAAAGAATCTCCACCTTTATTAAATGTTAATTTATTTCTCAAAAAGTCTTTTTTTTATGGTGATAAATAATGAGTATAAATACAAAATTATTATTAATAATAATTAATAATTAATTATATAGAGTTTTGTGTTGGACTTTATTCATATGTCACTGTTACTTTATATTGACTCCATTGTAAAAATCAATAATATATTCAATTAGAAAAATTCATGAAAAAATATAAATAGAGGTGGAATAGAAAGGGTATTTCAGTCATGTTCTGAAGTTCATGCATATTTATTAATTTTTTTAATATATGTTCATTAATCTATAACTGCGCTTATTTTGAAACAGATGAAGTAGGAATCAGTACAAGAGCTCGAAGCCTGAAAGCAATCACTAAAGCGGTAGAGACCCTATTGAAAGATGGGAGTCGACAAGCGCGAAAAAAGGATGCGATGGATGACACCTAATCATTGTTTTCAGTCTGACAAAGTATGAAGTCTCGTTGGCTAACCTTCTCACTGCTTATTGAAATGGAGGCGATAGTCTTTCTCTCGGTCTTTCATTGGCTAAGTCTGAAAGTCGGTGTTCGATTAACAAAATTCAAACTGATTAAGATCCACAGTAAATTGTAGATACCCCTACAATTTATTTTATAGGTAGTTACTAAATAGAAAATAAAAATTGATTTTATCTCTAAAATGATACCAATTATGATATAATTATTGTCAAATTATGGGTGTTATTAATCGAGCATATGTTCGGTAAGATATGTCAAATTATGGATGTAATTAATCGAACATGTGTTCGGTAATATGTTATCGACTAATTAGTTACTAATATGTTCGATTAGATTAATTAATCAAACATATTACTAACTAATTAGTCGATAAAATGTGAAACTAAATAGAGGTAGTGAGTCTAAGCACGCAATCTAAATATAAACAAGTGGTAAATAAAACCAAAACGCCATTAAGGAAGGTATGGCTTCAATAGAAAAATATTGAATAAATCCCAAAACAAGTTGAAAAAGAAAAGAACAATTCTATTGATACTTTCCCCCATCGACACAAAGTTGTGTGTGTATACATACACGTCTTAATCTTGAAAAAGCCAACTTCAATTCTTTAAATTTATATCGACATATTAAATTCTATTTTGACTATGACAACTTTTTATTTTTCTTGAACCCAAGTTCGATTTTAGTATAATTTCTGCGACCGTAGAAACAAATTAAAGTATATTTCGAGTATATTAATATTTTCTTTTAATAAAGAAACTCTCAGCCAATCATATAAGTGCACTGGGTAAATCTATATTCTCGTGTAGTAGTTTGCAAATTATAAGAGCTATAAATCACACTAGACTAACTATGTTTGATACAGCCAACAGATGCACTGCATAAACCTACAATCTCGTATAGTAGCTTGCAAACTATACGAGAGACGTAAACTACACTAGACTAACGACCGTTGGCGAGGGGACGAATATACTAATCTTTATTTCAAGGAATTAGTTGCAAAATATCCCTTGTGTTATTTAAATCGTTATTAGCATGAATTCCCATTTGTTATTTTTATTTTTTTTATTCCCACTATAGTGTTGTTAATTACTTTTTATTTAAATAACGAATTCAAATTTTGAAGTGTCACTTCATCTTTAGAGAGAGAGAGTTTAGTCCAAAGTAATCAAGAAAGTTCACAACTCTAACCCCACTTATCAATTTCAAAAATCCTAATTATTGGTGGTACCTTGATAATTAAGCTACTAATTACTAATAATTAATGCAGCATGAACAAGCAATATACAGAATCAAAGCAATAACAAGTTGGCAGTAAATCCATTGAAATAAAATAATTCTTTTTGAATTGTATTATCAAGGATTTCCAGTTTCTATTTCACATGTTAACTGAATTACTGTACACTGTTTGCTGTATAAAAAAGAATAAAAATAAATAAATAAAAAACAATTATACAATAAAAAAAAATCGTAAACCAACTACCTCAAACTCAAGAGCTTTGCGAAGAATGAACCTGAATCCATAGTTCATCAGCGTAAGCCTTTTCGTCTTCCTTTTCCTTCGTAACGTATATAGAACTTTCCGGAACTTCCTCCTCCTCCTCCTCCTTCAGTTCCGCTACCTCCTCTTCCGTCAAGTCACTAACAGCTGTCGTTTCTCTTTCTTGCTC
>NW_012194881.1:3137759-3151922 GCF_000504015.1 Erythranthe guttata | reverse complement strand
TATATATATATATATATATATATATATATATATATATATATATATATATAGAGAGAGAGAGAGAGAGAGAGAGAGAGAGAGAGAGAGAGAGAGAGAGAGAGAGAGAGAGTACCTTGACATGCATAGGGATACCAACCCTGCCACTTGGATAAGGAATTGCATCATGGAGTATGCCGACATTTTCCAGCCTCTGCCATGTTTTCTGTAAAAGTAGTTACGTTCAGTATGTCAACATTTTCCTAGGAACGTAAACCGAATTCAAGGTCCGGAAAGTATGAATTAGAAAATAAGTACTCTGAATTTGGTTTCATTACCTGAGAGAAGCACAACATGCGCCTCGAAGCCATAATTCCGTTTCTGTTGTTTTTCACTGTCTCGATGCTGGGGAAAATAATCCGGACAGAAGGGTTTTTTAACTCTTGGCTGGCACTCCAACAGCCCCACTAGCAGAAGCAAGACCAAAACCAGTCAATGAAAAGTCAATACCGTAAAAGGTGCAATTTTACTAATTTTAATCGTCTCACATCTGGATCCGATTCTTCAGAATCGGAAAATGGTACTGATTTTTTTCCTGCTGCTGCGGAAAATGCAGCAAGAAATTGTGCGTTTACGCATCCGACCGAGGATGAACCTTCATAAAGAAAGGAAAGGAAAATAAATAATTGAAACCATAGTAAGTACATTTCATCTCGAAAATGCATAAAAATTACTCGAGACTATATAGAATATACTCACCAAAAAAGAAGTCCGATTCCAAATGTTCAGGCCACTTGTACTGACCTAAAACCTTTGGGACAAACAGAAGTGAGAAAAATCAGAAGTATATATCCTGCTCTAATGCAATATACCAACAGTGCCACCAAGGCTTCATTGCATGAAAAAGTTTAAAAAATCACACAGCAACACGCAAGTGTTCGGTTGTTTACCTCCTTAAGGCGCCACAGCCCTGCACATCTCTGACTCGATGCAACAAGGGAGCATATTGCGGTAACATATTCAAGTTCTGTAACTTCCGATATAGTAGAAAAGGAAGGGCCCTGCAAAAAAAATAATGATAAAAAACCATCGGCAAATTACTAATCAACATGCTTCGGGGAGGAAAAAGTAATTCTAAGTTCTTCAGAAAAATAATGATAGATGAGTCCAGATTAAGAATTACAATCATACCGCATACACATAAAGAATCAGTTTTACTTTCTTGCTGCTTCCTTCTAAAGCAGTTGCAAGGACTTCCTTAGGATGAATATACGCAGAAAATGCAAAAAGTCCGATATCGGAAAGTGGAGCCACCCATTTTGCAATATCCTTTGGTAGAAACCCAAGTTGAACAAAATCTAGAGCAAGAAAAAGGTAGAAAGTCACACGGCATAATTACCGAAAGAAGTGTCTGGTTTGGGCCTTAACTGCCAGACCAGGCCACTTACGGAGAATATTCCACATAATCTAGAAGATTCCACTAAATTTTACACCACAAGGGTGGACATGTAAGAAGATTCATAGTTGGGGGTGGTTGTAATTACCCAAAAAGGAGGGGGTTTTCCGTAATTTGAAGTTACCTCAGGGGGTGGCCGTAATTTACCCTAACTGAAATTTCATGAATTTCTAGCTACCTTAACTAAAAGTACAAGTATAAAATTTTACCTCCGGGAGAAAAGTCTTCCGGGTTAGGAATAAGCACGCTCACTGCATTCCCGTCAGCTGGTATATTCGTCTCTCTCCTCAAAACAACCTCTGACATCCCATCCATGTTCTCACGACATTTTCCAAGAAACAATGCCAACCTCTTCAAATGCTCTCCGTTAGAATCCGCTGACACACGAAAAATATGGCTTAAACCAACTACAGATGCTTCGACAGAAGAGAGAAATTTTGTACCGGATGACTCTAGCTCGTGTCTGCTACCCCCCTAGTATAAGAAATGAATCACATATTCAACGCACAAAAGAATAAAAATAAATTATATTCTAAAACACCGCTTCGACAAGAAAGCAAATAATACGTGCAGATACTTACCACCAAGTGATATTTTGAATCGTATAGATAAGAACTTCTACGAGAATGAATTCCTGGTACAGAAGCAACTAAATATCCAGTAGCTCCTTCGAAATCGTATTTGGTCAACTCCGTGATCCAGTGGGCCTGGCTAGGCACATCAACTACTAGAGACGCCATAAACCCGGCCAATTGAGCAGCAAAATCACATTTTGAATCTATATTGATTTCCCCAAAAGATAATTGGGTGAAAAGCGATGAACAATTGGGAATATTTATACGTGGGAAGTCCTGCCACCAGACTGTATTGGTTACACTATGCCACTGCAGAAAGTCAAAGATATGGTCAAACTAAGATAATCCAGGTGGAGAAGCTTTCTTGAAAAGTACAGAGTCCCTATGATAAAATTTCAGTATCACATCCTCGACACAACTATTTATATTTTTCTTGGATTTGACCTTATATCTTCAATGAATTACAATTTAAGATTCAATTGCTTCGTTTAGATTCTTGAATCATTAACTGTGAGTACGATACACAAAAACTGCATAAGCTTCCCACTAATTGTAGAAAAAACAAATGTGTCGAGAATAAAACGAGAACCTGTTTTTCGACTAAATTCGCAGATGTGACAACAATGCGTAGTCTATCTTCTCTTTGCAACACAAATAGCTTTGGATGATGGCAAGCAATGCCTGAGTTCTTCCGATCGTTATTAAAAGCTATAGCTTCAGGAAATGGAGGATACCTATTATTTATGAATCGATACGTTAGATAATATCATGCGGCAGCAATTGCAGATCTTACAGATCGAATATGTAACTTACACCACAGTTAAGTTTGGAAAGTCCGAGAATGGAACTGATGTTCGTTTATCAGGGTCTAAACTCCAACACCTTTCAGCACTGTGACACGCAATTGTCACTGGTAGTTGAGGAGGAATCTTGCAGTAAGTTAGGAACCTATACACAACATGCGCTGAAATTAAATGATCGTGCATATAGCCCAAAAAAAAACTATCTATATACTATAATATGAACAACACTAAGAATTAAAGAGAGATCGATAATATTGCAGAATGAGACAAAAGTGCACAACAAAACCTAATGGCTTTCTATTTGTGCTTACCATAATATATCGCTAGTAAATGTTGCAATAAATACCCGCTTGAGGTTCTCGATGGGATGAAAAAGCTCCGGCAGTGAAACAACATCGTTCGTCTCGTCTGTGTCTTGACCCCTAAACGGAAGACGATTCAAATAAAATTTCTTTCCAGGTGGCACACAACCACCACAGTTCTTGTCGTCCAAGAACTCTCTACATGGAAAAGAATCCCGCCTTCCCACAGACAAACCAGTAGAATCACCACTCGCAACTGCATTGTGTGGAATATCAACAACATCAATTTTCATTTGCCTTTCCGTGTCAGCATTAGCAGCATCGACAATGTTAGAACGTTCGGCGTTCTCCTCAGAGACCGCTATAATCTCTTTCAGGGATTTGCCGTCACATTTTTCAACAGCTTCAACCTCCCTCGAGTACACCCTTTTACGGTTACGACATCCAATTTGAAGCTCGGTATTGGAACAAAATTCAAAGTCATTATCCGAAAACAACCCGCAACACTTCTTAAGTTCGTTTCTAAAAGAAAGATCAATCCCATTTTTCCTATTGAGAACAATACCCTTCTGTATATACGATATAGGGTCGTCGTTACATATTATATCTCTACACCAACTCACAAGCACACTCGTATTATCTAATACTCTGCGACATTTAAATACAGAACTATTCCGTTCTCGATGTACAGTACACGAATTAAATCGAATCAAACTTCTATTATCAACCTCCTCCACAAAAACAGCTTTTTCCACCACAAAACCGATGCTAGCCCCCGACCCGCAAGCTTCTTCATCGACGCAAACAAGCGAAACCACATCACCAACTCGTAACTCAACAACTCCACTAATCCTAACCCCATTAACAAAAGCCCCATTCGTCGAAACCAAAGCCCTAGAACTAGAAGAACGATCATTACATCCACTGTAACCGAGTAACAACCCATCCGAAAAATAAATCTTATTCTCTAACGAATCGAAACACAGCTGGCAATGCCTCCTGCTTACTCTACGGTCAGTAAAAATAAAATGGCACGCCTTCAATTTGCGGCCAATTGTGTAGGGTTTATAGGGTTTCAAAATTAGGGATTCGAGAATTTGACCGTTACAACTTGAAATTAAGGGGCGGCCGAGCGTCTTGATATGCAAAATTGCTTCCTTAACAGTGTTTCTCCTGGGTTTGCTCTGCGCCGGTGCCGGAAATTTGAATTCCGGCTGTAAATTGTTCTGGAAAGAAAAAGAAGAATCTGAAGAATCGGTCATATTACAAACAATTCAGTGTAATTAATACGAACGAAAGGATTGAAGCGCAATAACTTCATGAATGGAGAACAACGATTTAGAAATTTTCTGCAAAAATCGATGAATGAATTGAATGAAAACAAAGGAGGAAGGGAGATTTATGAATTACTCCTCCATATGCAAAGATTGAAATTTTCCCTCCAAGTTCATATATTTTTATCTATATGGGCTATCGGGCTGTTCTATTTAATTCTGGATTGGTCTTAATATTAAATGGGCCGAACTTTGTGTAATATCTTTTATAATTAATAACTTAATTAAAAAAATAAAGATGACATTTTCGAGGGAGAATTACACTTTTGGTCCCTGATGTTTGGCCTAATCCCACTTTTGGTCCCCATTGTTCCAAGGTCTACAAAGTTCAATTTTAAACACATTTGGTCCCGGCCGTTACATGCCCGTTAACAAGTAACGTAAAACTATATTTTTTGTGCCAAAATTGAAATTGAAATTTTTTTAGGGTTGGAAAATAATTTAAAATTTAAAATATACTACTTATAATTAATTTTTTAACAATAAAAAAAAAAGTAAGAAACTCTCCCACACCATAAAAATAAATCCCAACCTTAAAACTCCTCAAAAGCCAAACCAATATATATATATATATATATATATATATATACACACACACACACACACGTGATATGCAGGTGCAGTTAAATCTCTGTAAATTAATATAGTTAGGCACTATTAAAATCCTATTAATTTAGCGAAATATTAACTCATCGATAAATAATAATTATTAATTTACATTTATTAATAACTTATTAATTTATAAAATTATTTTTATTATATTTTCAAAAAAAATATATTTTTTAAATGTGTTTACATATATATCATTTATTGTATCATTAGTTCAAAGTACTTTAGAGTTCGTTTCTCGAACGAAAGCTCTTAAAGCAGCAATGATATTGAACAACTTTTTTGTTGAATTATGAGAAAACTATATTAGAAATGAGACGTTATTGACAGTAATGTGAACTTCAACAAGAAACAACGGCAATGAAAACATATTTTGTCAAGCCTTCGTAGATCTATAAAATATTTTTATGCACTATTAATCTATATATTATATGAGGCTTCTTAAATTTTTCAAAGTGTGTATTATCTTATAAATTTATCACATTGTTCCCAAGTTAAGACCGAGAAAAATATTTTCAAATACATTATTAATTTATCAGGTATTAATTTATCGAGATTTTACTGTACATAACTAAAATTGACGTCGAGAATTGGCAAAAAGACCTACCCACAATAGATCTATTTTACTTTTCCTACACGCGTTGGGTTGACTAGCCACCAATTTCTACTTTCTGCCTCCCTAAATACGTACATACAAATACATGTATGTATACAAAACAAGAAAAGTCAAAGTCAAGAAATATTTAATATACTTTATCATGTGTTGATTAGTCAATCCTTTCATACAATTCCCAAATAATCGCACAATACTTGTAAAACCTTAGACCACGAAAGGACTAAAAAAAAGAAAAGGTAAATCATTACTTAGTCAATGTTGACTTTTTACTACTACAATAATAATAATAATAATAATAATAATAATAATAATAATAATAATAATAGATTAGTAGTAGTTTTATAGCAACAATAGTAATAAGACCTTTGAAATACTAATTCAATTAAAGGCAAGATCAAATTAGAATTATCAATGTAAAATTACTATAATGCCCTTATTCAAATTGAGAGATTTTACGGTTGAATAACTCATGGGAGTATGTATTGATGTGTGTGTGTTTTAGCTAGGTGACCATTTTTGTTCGTTTAAAAGAAATTCCGCGAGAACCAGAATTGACATGTGTATGTCGATTTTTGTTGCAAAAGTCGACATGTACGTGTCGATTATATTGCCAAAAGAAAAAAAAAACGCAATTAAACATCGACAATAATGTCGAAAAAATTAGAGAAAAATCGACATGTCAATAATTTACCCATAAAATTGATCATCAAATGTCGACTAACCATACAAAATATCGACATTTTGCAGTTCGATGTTCTGGGTTCTATAGTTTTAAAAAACAAAAAATCATCCAAATTAGATAATTATTTATACACATTAATAATCAAAGTCAACGTCAATCCGTCATTCATGCCTTTGAACGTCTTACTAAATTTGATTTTGGCTTTTTTTAATTGATTAATAATCTAGAAACTTGGTGGAAATTCACCTACCACCATCACTAATTCTAATTTAATCTAACTTTATTTTGAACTTAATGATTATTTGTTTTAATGAAATAGTTTCACAATTAATTTCAAACTATCCGATCGAAATTGTGCAAAAGCGTAATATCTATGTATTTTGTCGGTGATTACGTTCTCTTTTACGTCATATTTGGTGAAAAAAGTTCACCTAGTTTTATAATTTTTCACGTTTGATGAAATCTGCACATAATTACATACACATACATATGTGAATGTATGTAAAATATATATAAATCTATACCCGTGTATTATAATATAAACCCGAAGAAATTTGTCGCACGTGGTATAAAACAAGCTACAATTTACTATCCCAAATTATTTATTTTAAGATTTACAAATAACATTTTTTTTAACATCCTTAAAATATTTATATTCCTTGTACCAAACATATTTATAATACCTAGAAAAACGGCATCTTTTGGTTGGTATTTAATATTTACTATAATGAAATAAACTTAATTATTATTCAATTGCAATTTACAATTATTTGATTACGAAAACTTGTGTTTTCACATCTCATTCATAACTACCTATTATTCGTCTCAATTGTGTGTCACTGTCATGTATACATACAGCTGCTTCTACAAATTAATCTAATAATCATAATAATTGTTAATTAAAATCAAGTGCTTGTTAATTTAGCACAAATTTGCTTGTTTAAGATTATATTAATATTAATTAAATGATTAAGAAAGCGTGTGTTCATTAATCAAACCTCGCTACAAGTTAACAAAAAAAATTTAGTGATGGTCTTTTGGTGGTCACTAAATTATAACAAGAAATTTTATATTCGTTAAGTTATTGCAATATTAATTTAAAGTTCATATAATAACAGTACAAAAAACTAATTATTGGATGATAATTATGTATACTAAAAATCAAATAATGGTTGAAAGAATAATTATTATATTGTTAGATATACATTATGTGAATTATTAGTTGTTAATATGTACCTAGATGATGAACTATTTAATTTTAAACAATTAATCAAATGACAATTATATTTCAACAAATCATATATATTCAAGTGCATGATATATTGTAATAATAAAAATATTTTTAAGAAAATATATATGTTCTGTAAATTATTACGAGATTGGGACACATGCGTCTAAAAATAGTGTGATTTGCATTTTTCGTACAATTTACAAGCTGTTGTACGAGGACGGAGTTTCTCAGCTTACTTAGAGTAACAACATATTCTCTTGTAATAATTAAAAATAAAAGAATTGGGCAGCAAAATTAGACTTTTCTTGAATAAAACAGTAATTGAAATGACTTGTATAAAATCGACATGGCAATAAATTTTTTTTTCCAGACGATATATTCATAGTAATCTAAACGAATGACTTACAAAACCACATTTCATGATTAAAATTAACGTGGGAAATCCAGTATTTGAAAATAAAAATCTTAATCATTAGTCAAAGATTCAAATTAAACTACTAATTTTGATAATCTAATGGATTAACTTAATTAATCATTTGATAGTGGACACGTTTTTGTTCTTTTTTGTATTGACATAAATGTCGCGTATATCTTTCTCAAAAGCTTTTGCATACATCACAATTAACTTTAGCAGATGTTGATTAGCTAAACTTTAATAGGGGTTAGTAAACGAGTCGAGCTCGAGTTTGGCTGTTTTAGTGAGGTCGAGCTTCAGCGCTTCGTGTTTTATATTTTGAATTTGAGTTCGAGTTTGAGCTCATTTGATGTATTTTTTTATTATTATAAATTATAATGAAAAAAATTACAAATTGGTAATGATCAACTGCAATTTGTCTTTTGATTATTTATAACAACTTGTTATTAATTTTATTTATAACAAAAAAAAAAAAAACTTGCGAGCAGTCTGATGGACTTAAGAATAATTAAGAATAAGCTCGGGCTCGACTCTTCAGAGAGTTCAAACTTGAAAACTCGAGTCGAGTTCAAGTCGGCTCACCTAGCTAGCTCACGAGCCGAGTCAGCTCATTTAGATCTGAGTGGAAATTAAATAATTACGATAATTTATTTAAGTATTAACATTGTGGATAAAATGATTAGTGAAGCCACTGAGTTAGGCAGCTGAGTGACAGTCCCACTCAACATTTTACTTTTTTAACATCGTAAGCCCACCATTATCTAGATATTCAATTAAAACCTTGCAAAAATCAAAATTGTTGAATTAAAATACAATTGATCCCTTGACACAAAAACTTAAAAGTGAAGAGGGACCAAAAATAATTGGTCTAGTAAAGAACGAATAGAACTCAATTGAAATACGAAAAATAGAGGGTAAAATTGTAATTTACCATTCTAGATTCCGTGAAATGTTATTTAGTTTGTACTCGTTTTGTGAAAAAATGCAGTTTTTGATGCACCACAATCTGATATCTACAAGCCAAGAGACATATCTTATAATCATCTTGATTCAAAATGTGGAGCTCGAATGAGTTTAAAACGGGTACATACTGGAGAATATTCCACATATTTTCTAAGACTCCCCGAAATTTGACACCATAAGGGTGTATATGTACCAAAATTCATAGTTAAGGGAGGTGGTGGTAATTTTCCAAACATGAGGGTTTCTTTCGTAATTAGATATTACCTAAGGGGTGGACATAATTCCCTCTGTCCCATATTATATGTTTTTTAGAGAGTTTTTTTTGTCCCAAATTATTTGTCATTTTAGATTTTCAATGCATCATTAATTGCATTATTTTCAATTTTACCCTTTATCACTCATAATTAGTTAGTTGTAAAATAATTACTGTCAAGGATATATTAGTATTTTCCTATGCTTTTCACTATAATCTATACGCATTTATTGATTTTCTTAATATGTGTGCAACAACCCAAAACGTCATTTAAATTGAGACGGAGGGAGTATCTGGCTAACAGCTATTAATTAGCTATGGACTAAAAATAGTCCATTCACATGCATATATATTTAACCAATCAATAATAAAATTCAGACCAAATCGGCGCATATATTATAGACCACGCGTTTTTTATCAGTACACTTGTTTTTGTGACAATCTTTTTGTCCACACACTAACACATTTTTACCTAAATAGGCCATGTGTTGTTTATTACAACATAAAAATAACACAACAAATCCAACCAATTATTGGTTGTGCTGCACTAAAAGAAAATAATTACTACGGTAAATTACCTTTAAAACTAATAGTCTGTTATAAACTAGAACGGAATGAATGAATTGTCTAAACTACCCTTTTATTAAACAGAAAAACTATGGATAAATTACTGGTGCCTCTGGGGTAGATTTGAAAATTCATAATGAATATTCCATGGAATCTTTAAGATTCAGTTATGCAGAACTCCGTAGGGGGTTGTTGTAAGATGAAGAAATAACTCAAGATGTATTTGTAATTATCAACACTACATGGGGTTGTAAGTTATTTAATCTTACATTAGGGTGCCCATAATTAACCGTAATTACTAATAGTAAAAAGAAAAACTTAATTAATTGAGTTATTTTACCGTGTTAAATAGTACTAATAAAACATTTCACATTAAGCAAGCTGTTTAAGACACTTGAGCAGGTTGTTAGAAGTTTCTAAGGCATTTCT
The DNA here is from genome assembly GCF_000504015.1 of Erythranthe guttata. Next base: position 3,141,711 of record NW_012194881.1, on the reverse strand, counting down.
TCACAGTTCCCAGTATTAATTAGTGATTACTGAAAATAGTCAAATACACACAAGTAAATACAAATTCCCAGAACATTATTAATTATACATAAATGTAAATATAATAACAATAAACAATATTGCCAATAATATGGCGATTACTTAAATGTACATATTTTAGATTTAAAATCTGTTAGGGTAGATTTTTTTTTTAAATAATGGAACTCAGCATTCACATGTGTGTACAATGCAATACCAATTTACTTTCGAGTCTACTTAAGCCTCGTTTGGTTGAGAACTTCAGCCATGATTAACTATGTAATTGGACTTTTATTTGATATTCCCAATAACTAAACGGATCGACCCGCAAATATTATATATGTTAACACATGTTATTTTATCTTTCAGGTAGTTTTTTCGCTGAACATCATAAAAAATCCGATATTCTTATCTTAACAACCAAACGAGGTTGATGCAGATCAATCAACGTTTGGACCTATTATATAAAAAAATGGTCAAATAAAAACAAAAGGAAGAGGTTAGAATAATATGAATAAGTGAATAATAATATTGATTACATGCACAAATCTTGCAGCAGCAGCAAACAAGACACAATCAAAACTGCTTGGTCAAACCAGCTCACCCCTTCACACAACTATACAATATATATATATCCACACAATATATATATATATTTTTTTCTTATATATAAACTTCTATCCCCCTCAATTTTCTTACACTAAAGACTTTGTAACAACAATAAAACAGGAGAGAGAGAGTAGAGAGAGAAAGAAGAGAGAGAAACCCATTTTTGTTTATATCAGCAGCTATGTATAAGTTGCAGAAGCAGATTTGAACTTTTGTCAGAAATATAATTTCATTTTTTTTCTTGATTTTTTTCTTTTAATTCTCGGTGTTTGGGTGAAGATATAAGTGTGTGTGTGTGTGTGTGTGTGTAGATATATATATATATATACTGTTTTTGTATACACAGTCTAAAATGCAGAATTCGGACAACCACAACTCCGACTCGGAGGTGGTCGGCGACAGAACCTCGTACAGCGGCCCGCTGAACAAGCGGCCCGGAAAGAAGAGCGCCCGGTTCAACATCCCGGAGAGCTCGAACAGAAACTCCTCCGCCGACGCCGACGACTACGTGGAGATCACCCTCGACGTGAGGGAGGACTCCGTCGCGGTGCACAGCGTCAAGACCGCCGGCGGCGGCGAGGTGGAGGACCCGGAGCTGGCGCTGCTCGCCAGGGGCCTCGAGAAGAAGTCCTCCTTCGGATCCTCCGTCGTCAGAAATGCTTCGTCAAGGATTAAGCAGGTGTCGCAGGAGCTCAAGCGCCTCGCCTCCCTCACGCGCCGCCCCCACCCGCCGGGGAGATTTGACCGGACCAAGTCCGCGGCGGCCCACGCGCTCAAGGGGCTCAAGTTCATCAGCAAGACGGACGGCGGGGCCGCCTGGGCTGGGGTGGAGAAGCGGTTCAACGACCTCACCGCCGCCACCAACGGCCTCCTCCCACGCGCCCTCTTCGGCGAGTGCATTGGCATGAACAAGGAGTCCAAGGAGTTCGCCGGCGAGCTCTTCGACGCCCTCGCGCGGCGGAGGAACATCTCCGGCGGCTCCATCACCAAAGCTCATCTGAAGGAGTTCTGGGACCAAATCTCCGATCAAAGCTTCGATTGTCGGCTTCAAACATTCTTTGACATGTAAGAACCAATCAATCATTAATCTTGATTAAACATTTATAACTGCATATATACGACGTCGTTTTGATGATTCTTGTGTCGGTGCAGGGTTGATAAAGATGCCGATGGCAGAATCACGGAGGAGGAAGTCAAAGAGGTATGGTGTTATATATATATATATATATATATATATATATATATATATATATATATATATATATATTCAATTTCCAAATTGAAAATTTATTAAACTATTTTCTATCAATGTATGGGGCTTAAAGATTGACTTTTTCATTGTCTGAAAATACGAAAATTACGACTGGTTATTATTTACATCGGGTGGATTTGAATCGTATATTTGATTAAATAACTGACCACTAAGCGCACACACATGACATGTGTGTGTGTGTGATTATGCGTAATTCATGGAACAAGATCATGCAATTGTATTAAAGAACGGATTTTTATCGTTGAATTGCAGATTATTAGCAGGATAATATTATGCATAAGTACCGATAAATGAATGGATTTTTATTGTTTAATTGCAGATTGTTAGTGGGATAATATAATGCATAAGTACCGATTAAAGGACGGATTTTTATCGTTTTCTTTTTTACAGATTATTACATTAAGTGCTTCAGCAAACAAGCTGTCCAATATTCAGAAGCAAGCAGACGAGTACGCGAGGTTAATCATGGAGGAACTAGACCCGAACGAACTTGGTTACATTATGGTAATTAATTAAAAAAAATACAAGATTATTCCAAATATTCGACAAACAATAATAGTAATTTTCTTCGAAAAAACAGATAGAGAATTTGGAGATGCTGTTACTACAAGGGCCGAGCCAATCGATAAGAGTAGGTGGCGAGAGCCGAAACCTAAGCAAAATGCTGAGCGAAAAGCTGAAGCCGACTCAAGCAAACATCGTACAACGAAAGTACAGAGATTTCAATTACTTTGTGCAGGACAACTGGCAGAGGGTTTGGGTGATGGCGTTATGGATCGGCGTGATGGCTGGTCTTTTTACGTACAAGTACATTCAGTACAAGAATCGAGCGGTTTACGAGGTTATGGGCCATTGCGTGTGCATGGCTAAAGGCGCCGCCGAAACTCTGAAGCTGAACATGGCAATTATTTTGCTGCCCGTTTGTCGGAACACGATCACCTGGCTTAGGAACAAGACCAGGCTTGGTGTCGCCGTTCCGTTCGACGACAACCTTAATTTCCACAAAGTATGTCTCGACTTTTTTTTTTTCCCTTTTGTCTTTTACTTGGGGTTCTTGTTTGTTTTTGGTTCGTGGGAGTTTTCGAAATGGACAAAAATGAAAATGGTAAAGTAGAGAATTTTAAAATGGTGATCCGAATTGATTTTCGTTGATCCAAACGGAGCCTTAGTTTTTGTATTGGAACAAATCGTGCTAGTCTAATGTTATTTCTACAATTAATCAAATCGAACACTTTTTAATAGGTGATTGCGGTGGCAATTGCGTTGGCGGTGGGAATACACGCGATTAGCCATTTGGCGTGCGATTTCCCTCGAATATTAAACGCGAGCGAAGACGCGTACGAGCCAATGGAGCAATTCTTCGGCGAGGACCAACCATCGAGCTATTGGTGGTTCGTTAAGGGTTGGGCAGGTGTCACCGGCATTATAATGGTTGTCCTAATGGCAATTGCGTTCACACTCGCCTCCCCTTGGTTTAGAAGGAACCGAGTCAACCTACCGAAACCCTTGGACAAACTCACCGGGTTCAACGCGTTTTGGTATTCGCACCATTTGTTCGTCATTGTTTACACTCTCCTCGTTATTCACGGTATCAAGATTTACTTGACCCACGAGTGGTACAAGAAAACGGTTCGTTTTCTCTTTTTTTTTTTTCCTTGTCCTAATTTAGTATATTTTGTTTAATAATAATAATACTTGTGCATGAATATTTTCAGACATGGATGTATTTAGCTGCTCCTGTAATACTTTACGCCGGAGAACGATTGATTAGGGCATTCCGATCGAGCATCAAAGCTGTCAAGATCTTAAAGGTACAATCCCGAAATACGAGCATTAATACTTCATCGTATATATGTAAATAATTATGACATCATATTTAAATAATTATGACATCATATTTATGTTTCTTTTTTTCTTTTCGAAGGTGGCGGTTATCCAGGAAATGTGCTAACGCTGCACATGTCGAAGCCGCAAGGATTCATATATATAAGCGGGCAGTATATTTTCGTCAACTGCGCAGCAGTGTCTCCGTGCGAATGGTAGGTGTAACCG
>NW_012194881.1:3094685-3116466 GCF_000504015.1 Erythranthe guttata | reverse complement strand
AACGGAGAGTGTATTACTATTTTGGTGCAGCCCAGATAAGTTCAATACCCATAGTCGATAACGAGGGTAACTTCGTAAATATCTACTCTAGAGGGTAATATGCTCTTCAAACATTATATATATGTTCTTCGTTATTTCAGTTTGTTTTATTTTATTTTATTTTTATGTATATGCAGTGATGTTATCTCATTAACACACGACGACATATACACAGCTGTCCAACTTAATCAGACGACGGTATCTCAAGTAAGCCGGAATCTACCGTATGTATTGTTCTATTGTAATTGTAGATATCAACTTTTTGAATCGAAATAATTGAATTTATTCCATTATATATATAAATAAATACAGGCACTGGAACTTACCGGTGAACGAGGCCGAAATCGATACCAGACATGCACTCGGTTCGATTCTCTGTACCGAGTAATGGAACTTCTCTCCGAACCAGGTTAGTTACTACATTCAACTTTCTGTTAGCTTCTGCATTTCAACACGTAACCGCATTTCGACCCTGTTTCTCAGACGTACGGCGTGTTATTGTTATCGAAGCCTCTACCCTGCGAGTCGAAGGCATAATCACCTTACGAGATGTATTTCGATTTTTCGCTAGGTAAAAAAGAAAAACCCGATATTCGGTTTCAAACGAAATGTAATTAGGGCACTTCATATTGGTTCAGCTCTAATCCATTCAAAACGGAGTATATCTCGAAAGTGCAATCATGCAAACAATCCCCCGAAACAAACTCGTGCGCGACACCTCCCAATTCAATCAAACTAACACCAGCGCTCTTCTTAATCCCCCATCTGCAATCCCGCAATCTCCTCACCTTCACTAAATCTTCCCACCGGTTCGAATTCGCGTACATGTGCGCCAAAACAGAGTAGACCCCACCATCTTCCGGTTTCACCTCCATCACGTGCTTAGCCGCCACCTCAGCAATTTCAAGATTCCCGTGTATTTTACACCCACCGAGCAATCCACCCCACACGAACACATCACCTCCCATCGGCATGTCCTTAATCATATCCATTGCTTCGTTTATTAAACCCGCTCGACCAAGAAGGTCGGCCATGCAGCCGTAGTGCTTCAGCTCTCGTTGAACTTTATAAACACTCTCCATCTCGGAAAAAATCTTTTTGGCTTCATTTATTAGTCCCGAGTGGCTGCAGCCCACCAGAACACCTAAAATCGTGACTCCATCGGATTCGACACCGTTTTCCACCATTCTTGAAAAGTATTGGAGCAATGATATGCCATCACCATGCATGGCCAGTCCCGCGAGCATTGCGTTCCATAAAGACACGTTTTTTTTAGGACATGACCGGAAAACATCCTTGGCTATCTCGATGCACCCACATTTTGAATATAAGTCGACCAATGCAGTGCCTAAATACGAGTCCAATTTGATCTCGTTTCTTGTGATGTGGTCGTGTATTTTCTTACCTTTTGCCAGCTCACCGAGCTGAGCGCAGGCTGAGAGGGCTGAAACCAGAGCCACATTATCGAACACCACCCTTGAATCCAACATACGATCGAACAACTCAACGGCCTCAATGCACCGGTTGGATTTCGCGCACCCTGCCAAAATGGTGCCCCAAGAAACGGCGTCTCTCTGCGGCATTTCGTCGAACATCTTCAGAGCTCTATCAACCTCACCAGCCTTGACCAACCCATCAATCATAACGTTGTAACTCACCACATCTCTGAACAAACTCCCCTCAAACACTTTTAACGCGCCGTCAAATTCACCGCCCCTGCAGTACGTGCAGGCAAGCGTATTGCACACAAAAACATCAACCGAAAACCCGAACTTGAGCAGAACCGAATGAACGCTTTTCGCGAGTGAAATCGAGTTCCCCAACAGCCCACAAGCCTTGAGAACAAAAGGGAACGTGTGGGAGTCAGGCGACACCGATTCCCGGCGCATCCGGCTGAAAAATACCACGGCGGTGCGAGGGGAGCGGCGGAGGGTGTGCGCACGGATAATGGAGTTGTAGTTGAAAGCTGAAGGGTCTGGAATCAGATTGAAAATCTTGGCGGTGTAGGCGATGATACAGTCGCCGCCGCCGGTGGCGGCGGTGGTTGCTTGGGGGTTTGGGAAAGTGAAGGAGTGGAGAATTTGAGTGAGGAGGAGAGATGGGTGGACAGAAAAGAGGCCTCTTGTTAGGGTTTGGGCATGGAGTTGTTGGATTTGTGTAATGGATTTGCAGGTTTTTCTGAGAGTGGTGATGAATTGAGATGATGTTTGCAATTGCATGCACCTTATTTGCATTTTGGTGTTTTGGGTTTTCATTTTTTTCGTTTTGGTGCAAATTTTATAAGCTTTAAATTAAATTAAATACGGCTTAATATCACTTTGCACCCTTTTAATATAATAGTTTTACACTTTGCACCTTCGAAAATAATTAATAGTTTTTTGCACTTTCGAAACACAATAGATCATGTACAATGAAGCCTGGATGATTTTTTATGCTAATAAATGTAATTTAATATTTTTAATCATATTTCTCCGAAACTACTTTGTGCAAAAATACATTTTATTTAAAAATTATATATATATCTATATATTTTAAAATATCTACCAAATATTTTATTATACAATAAAAAATCCACCAATTGAAGTAATTAAAATTTTATAAATTCGAGCTCGAGCCTAGTTTTCTAGGATCACATGTTTTTGAATATTTATGTAAGTTTGATTTTTTGAATTTGAAGTATTATTATTAATATTTTACTATATATTTATAATTACAAAAATAATAAGAATAATTAATTTTTAGTATTTACTATTTATATCAAACTTATTTGTTTAATATATGAACAAGTTTAACTTTTTAGTTTCAAATATTATAATAATGTTTTATTATACACTTATATTAGAAATATAAATAAATATATAATTAAACAATTGGACCATCAGCTTTCGAACAATAGAAGTCGAGTTCATATTTGTTCAATTTGACGTCAAACTTTTGTCGAGTCGACTCACCTCGAGTTCATTTCTTGTTATTTTAAAAGGCTAAAATTGGTATTTTAACTAATAATGGCTATAGATGGGCTGGGCTTAGTTACCATAGTTACTTGGCTCATATTCTCAACAGTGTTCATTTCAGTTTAAGTGTATCAGACATTTAAAAATAAATAAATAAAAAATGAAAAATAAAAAAATATCCAAAAATATTATTTATTAGTCAACTGGGACACTATTTTTGGTACTTTTCGTCACACAACAAAATAATGTCCCCCACTAAGAAATTAAATTATTGCCACTTTAGATAATATTAATTAATTAATAATAATAATAATGTTTGGATTCTACAGAATAATTAGAAAAATGAGGTGTCGACAAACGGACGGTGCAAAGTGATTGTACTCCACATAAAGACACCACAATGACGTGGCGATTGCAAGATCTTTTTAGCAAAAAAGAAGAAAAAATGTTATTTATTTATTTATTAATTAAATGGCATTATAAATTAATTTTAATCAGTTAATTTATAAGTCGATTTTGTTTTTTTTCCCAAGACAAACTTAATTTCATGTTATTTTTGTAAGAAAATAAATTTAGATATAATAAATAATAAAAAGAATAAATGTTTTAATTTAATTTTTAGCTAAAAAAACTTATGTTACCAAAATAATTTTGCAAAAATATAAAATAAAATTAAAGTGAGTGGTGATGGTACTTTTGTACATTCACAATTCTTCTGATTTCAAGTGCTAGACTTGTCAGCCTTTTTGCATTTGAATGTTTGAAAGTATATTATTATTATTATTATTAAGGATTTTTGTAGATGATATTTTGGAGTGTTCTGATTTGCATGCGTCTCATGCCTATACATTTATAATATGTATTTTTATATTATATATGTAGTGTTATTAACTCCGGTGATAAAGGATCTTTCAGCCAATTATATAGTGCATTGCGTAAATGTATATTCCGGTATAATAGCTGGCAAATTTTTAGTGCATTGCGTAAATGTATATATATTCCGGTATAATAGCTTACAAATTTTACGAGAGACATAAATCACACTAGTCTAACCATGTGTGATAAACTCTATCTAGTGATTGTTAGCAAGGGGCTTCGAACTTGGGTTGATTGACACATGCTCACTTGCTCCAACCACTAGGTCATCAATTGCGGGACATATTCGTTTTGGTTGGTAACGAAGGAACTCGGAACCAACTATATAAGTACACTGGGTAAACCTACACTCTTGTATAATAGTTTACAAATCATATGAGATCTCGTACTAAAGATTCACTAAGGAGCACCACCAAGAATAATACCAAAAAACAGATCTCATTTCAGAGTCACTCTCTCTCTCTCTCTCTCAACCCAGCCATAAACTACAAAGGAAGACCGAAAACGAAGCACACAAACTTACCCACTTACCAAAGGTCCAAATCTCACGCAGATGAAGACTTCAGGGCAAGTTAAGAGTATTTAGGGTTTTCTCTCAATTTTAGTCTCCACCAGTCCATCTTCTGTTTTAAATAATGAAGGGACCACCAATGAGTCACAACCTGCCCAGCACGGCGGGGTTTTACGCATGGTTTACGAAGCAAGAAACAAACGTTGTGGTTGAGAAGAGGAGAAGGGTTTCAGGGGGAAAGAGAGAGAGATAGAGAGAGAGAGATCAATAGTCAGGTTGTAAAACCTTGATCCTACGGATATAATCAGTTCTTCAGATCCTTATACATAAGTGGACTCTTGGGTTAAGTACAACCAGACTGTCTCTTGATGGGTAGACAAGATGAAATGGTTTTTAGAACCATCGATTCATTTGGGTCAAAACGCAACAGTTCAGTCTACGATGAGAAAATTTCCATCACAAAAACAAGAAAGAGGTAGACAATTATGTGATGTCATTTGATTGTCACTATATTCTTAATACAACGACTAATAATTAAAAAAAAGGGTAAATTACAACCTCCCCGATGTATGGCCAAATTACAAAACCCCCTTTTTTTTGGGTAATTACAATCACTCCCTTCAATTATAAATCTTCTTACACGTCCATCCTTACGGTTTCAAATTTAGTGGAATCTTCTAGATTATACGTATTATTATCACTTTTGTACCCGTTTTATCCCATTCGAACTCCACATTTTAAAGCAAGATGATCGTAAGATGTGTTTTTTGGCTTGTATATATCAGATTGTGGTGCATCAGAAACTGCATTTTTACACAAAACGAGTACAAACTAGAGCACATTCTACGAAATGTAGAGGATTATGTTGAATTTGACACCATAGGGGTGGAGGTGTAACAAGATTCATAGTTGAGGGATAGATGTAATTATCCAAACAAATGGGGTTTTTCCATAATTTTACCATACATCAGGGATAGTTGTAATTTACCCAAAATAGATATATAGTATACATAAACATGCGTACGTGTACAACCATTGTAATATAGTCACTATACAAAGGTATTGTTATTATTATTTATTATTATTATTATTACCTCTTATTTTAACATTTGATTTGCCTTTTTTGACCTTATTTTAATTCCCTCATGCAATAATGTCCAAAGTTCCTTTAACTTTTGTATCCACATGGAGTACAGATTAGATTTAATCTGTATTAGTTAATATAATATTATAATATATTGCTAAGTGTGGGATAAGTACAACTAAAAGAGGGGACCATTCATAATTAGATACATAATTAATTGTCAATATATATGTACATATAAGTCTTGGAAAATTAAATAAATAATTAGTATTGGATGAAGATATTTTCAAGAGGGAATCACTAGTTGGTTTCAACAAGGTTATATACCTTTCCTTTGTAACAAAAACACACACAACAAACCTTATTAATAACACACACACACACACACACACACACACACACACACACACACAAGGTTTGTATAGTAAATTTACTTTGAACAACAACATCAAGATGAAGAAAAACAAGAAGAAGATCATTTATAACAGATATTGTGAAAAATTGATGCATGTAATATGATGCATATGTATGTATGCACTGGTTTTCGTTCTTTCGTTCTTCGAAATGTGAGAAGAAGGGATGGAATTGCACAAGCTAAGGCAAGTCAATAGAGGCAAAGGGAAGGTTATGCCTTTCTTCCAGGATTTTTCGTTTTTTTCGTCTTTTTTCGACCTTCGTGTGTGTTTTTTCGAGTTGTGTGTGTGCTTTTATGTTGTCGGATTAATTAACCACTGTATAATAACTGATGATGTTCGTGTTGTTCGATTATTTACTGGTTTTTTGCCATTTGTAATTTCTTGATGGAGTGATGTTTTTTTTATTAAAGGAATTAAATTTTTAGCAATTTTCGATTTAAAGATACTTTCTTTACGCGTCGGTAAATGTATGCTGTTCGGCGAGTACAAGATACCGGGAATTCTTGAACAACGAACAACCAGTTCAAACAGTTCACAAATATTCCCCTATTTTTTTGTGTATCAGAACAAACGATTATCTTGATTCGTGAATGTTTTTTTTATTACAAAGTATTTTAAATTTTATGCTCTTTATTTTTATTTAGTTATTATAATCTGTATTATAAAATCAATTGAAATCTTTCCTCAAATCTCATAACAGATCTATTGAGTATTTAACTGCACTCAGATTTAGAAGATCACTCGATATAAAAGGACCAATAATTGAAGATTTATTGTTTCTTTATTTATTTATATTGAAAACGCTTGTCTACAGGTTTATTTGATGCTAAACTCGGTAAAATACTTTGGGTGATTATTAGCCGTTGATCTGCACATAATCACACACACCGATGTGTATGTATGTTTAGTAAGTGGTTATTTAACCCCATCAGTGGTTAAAAATTAAAATTCACAATAAGTTAATTGATTACGTAATAAAGTTCGTAATACAAACCAAAGTAATTGTAGAACATTTATAGTAATACACATAAAACAATGAGGTCTCGTTTGGTTGCCAAAATAAGTTTAAATAATCTAATGAAAATCCGATTATTTTATCGAACTCCAAGACGAACATCCAACAAAAAAGAAACTTTCTAAAAGGTATTTACGGATCGACCCAGAAAGTTATTGGATTTAACAAACATCAAACTGATGTCCGTTATTTAATTAATCATGCATAATCTTTCCAACCAAACGAGCCTGAAACTACAAACTAGTGTCTCAAATTCATTCCTCAATTGAAATATCCCTTCAATTCCACACTCTAAACACAAACTTATATAATGCAAGAAACGCAGAATAATAATCCCGGGTTTTTTTTTTTAAACTTCTTCGTATCCACCAAAAAGAGTAACCATACATCGACAACTTACCGTGTACGATAGTACAACCGGAAAAAGGAAAGGAAAAAAAAAAACTAATTCCGCAGATTTGGTATTTCTTTTGTATGTACCTATAGGGCAAAAAGAATACACCAATTTGTACCTAGTATTACTCAACATATAGAGACAACATATATATGTATATATCCTTAAAAATCTTAATGCTTGTTAGTAAGTTAAAATCCTAGAAGATAGCTTCAACCGATTAAAGCTATCCTCTAGAACAATCAAAATCCAAGGTATAACAACCTCAAGAATGATCACTAATTCGACAAATATATATAACTTTATTTTTATTCATTTATCATCATCATCATCATCATCATCATCAAGAAATGCCATGTGTCGATCATCAATTAGTCGAGTGCTAGACTCTTTTTCATGGCTTCGTAAACGAGATAGGTTATGCTTGCCGAGGGTACAACTTTGAGAAGATTCGGGAAAATCCCTTTATAGAATCCCCGAAGACCTTCCATTTGAAATGTTCTCCTAAATACTTCCGACATGCTACATCGAATACGTTCAGCTTGCATTCTGAAAAGGAAAAAAAGAAAAAGAGCAACTCTTGTCAAATTAAAATACCGAATGATAATAGATTTAAATTTTTTTTGGTATATGTGCATTACCTTGTTCTTACAACCTGTAACGGATAAACACATGTCGCTCCGAGAGCTCCTGAAACTGTCCCACAACTTAGCTGCACTAGAGGACCGGGTTCTGCACAAACGAATGTCTATATTTTAAAAAACGGTCCGACAAAAATGATTTGCATCTCATTAAAATAAATGTTTTACAAGATATTTACGCCTCTCTATTTATGTTACGAATTTGTGTCTATCTTAGTCACGAGATTTGAAATTTGTGTCTGTCTTAGAGAAGAAGTAATTCCTTCGACCCTTTCCCCACCTCTATATATATTATGGCCGAATTTGGTTATGGCTAATAAGTCCTATTGACTAAATAGTTGAATTAAGTTACATGTTCGGTTTACAAGATTCAAACTTGTTGGAGGACACTGTAGAAGTTGAAGCCCGCAATCAAACGAGGCCTATGTTTCTAACAATGAACATAAAACAATCAACTAGTAAATAGAACGGCTAACGAGTACAAATTATATAAGATCATACATACCTCCATCTTGAAGGATATGTTTTCTGGACATATCTTTCAACGTCTCGTACGCAGCCAAATCAATTCCCGCGTAAGGAATAATTCCAAGAAGAGACGGAATCAGCCCTTTATAAAGTGCTCTCGGCCCCTCTTTAACCCATATTTCCCTCGACAATTTCCCCAAATTCGGAACTTTCCCACTCTCACAAACGTAAGTCTGCAACCTCGTCTTCACAAGATCCATCGGATAAATCGAAGTCTGAGCCACCGCTCCGGCGAGTCCACCGGAGGCAAGCCGCCCTAAAGTCCCTATATCGCCGTTCGAATCTCCGATCACACTCTTCAGCTTCTCGTAAGTATAAAACTTAATGGCACTCTCCGGTGCAACCTTCAACACATTTATCCCGTTCCCTCTGAAAAACCCTAAAAGGCCGCCTTCTTTCCATATGCTCTGCACTGCGGGCCCGATCGAGGCCCGTGTGGTCTGGACTTGGAGGATAACTTTGAGGCGGTCGAGCGGCGCTGTGGCGGTGCGAGAGGCAGCTCCGGCGACTCCTCCAGCAATTAGGTACTTGGATGCATCGACGTGTCTGCTTATGCCCTCGGGAATTACGGCGTGCTCGCCTATGTCGACTAGGTAGACCCTTTCGAAGTAGCGGTAGATGTTCTCTATGGTGGCTTCGTGTGGGTAGAGAAGCAGAAAATCTCTCCACTCCTCGAAAGTTATAATTCCGTTATTGTCCTTGTCCACGTGTTCGACAAAACTTGCGAGTTCGTCGTCGTCTAGTTCAATCCCTGCAAAAGATGAACTAATATGACTTGTAGCAAATGTAGACTAGTAGAAGCCGAAAATGAAAATAGTAAAGTAAATCTGTGATTAATCAACCGAGTTCAAAGATGGTCCGGTCCAACTTAACATAAAGAAAATAAACGAAAGGATTCTAACATGCTAAATAAATAGCTAGTAAGTGATTCGCCAAAAGCAACTAATATATTCTTATGTGAGTCGGAACAAGACAGACAAATGCCAGGCAAATTTGATTAAATAAATAACCCAATTTACAATGTTGAGAAGCACCGGGATACAGAAATATGTTAAAGAATCAATTTAAGCATATTCCTTTTCCAACATATTAAGAAACACTAACCAATTTCTAGAGTTTTAACCAATGCTAAAACCAATTTGTTCCACCATTTTTTATGTTTCTTCACAGTTCTAATTGAACAATATGCATATCATGTATAAAATTGTCTCTTTAAGCACTCAAACAAGCATAAGTTGCAATGCGGATACGCCCCGTTCATTTCCATCTTTAAGTATCACAAACATATTTGTTCTACATGCTAGTGTGTGTGTGGGTGTGTGTACGCTCGAATGTCTCTACATATATTAAATACAAATATTGCACGGCAAGACAACACAAACAAGGCAATGGGTCACTAAAGAAACAACTCATACGAATCACTTCTCATCAATCGCAAAACATACACAAACACATTGCTTACTCCCAATCGTAATCCGACATAATCTCAAATTCAATTTTTTTTCTACGCGTTCTAAAAACAATTCAAGAAGAAACCGACAACAATCGTAGCTGCATTTCTCGCATACTTGCAAGATCAAACATACAAAACTCAATCCTAATGTAAATGCAGTCTTTCTCAAAACCCCAAACCTCCATCGAAGCAGTCCCCGATTCAAACCATCGACACACACAACGAACTAAACAAAATAAAGTAAAAAGGGAAATCAAACGGGGGAGGGTTTCAAATTTCAATCGATACACTACTACTACAACTTCAGTGAGGAGTTTAGATAGGTGCTTTTTCACAATCAATTCTAATGTAAATGCAGTGCTTTCTCAAAACCCGAAACCTCCATCGAATCAGTCTCCGACTCAAATTAATCGACACACACGCAACGAAATTATTAAATCCTGCAGTGAGATGAGAGAATAAATACCAGCCTTAACAAGAGCATCCCACAGCTCCTCGGGCAGAATACAGCCATTGTGCTCAACATCGATCGCCTGAAAAATCCTGTACAATTCCAGCTCCTTATCATCCATGTACTTTCTGAACTCCTGATAATCAACCCTACCGTCCCGATTCGCGTCGCACACCGACAGCAATTCCTTCGCGAACTTGTAATCGGCCGGGATTTGCATCGCCGATAGCCCCTTCTCGATTAGGGCGGAATCCAAATACCCGGCGTTGTTCGAGTCGAAGAACCCGAACAAACTCCGAATCCTCGATTCCCGCTCCTCCTTCGTCTCCCGCAGCGCGGAGAGCACGTGGTCCAGCGAAACGGGTCCGGGCTTCTTAACCGGGTTGCAGCATCCGGACCCGGTCTGCGGATCCTTGGGTCCGGGCGCCATTGTTGCAGAAGCAGCAGAAGCTGGTGCTGGGAAGCTCGCATGCCGCTCCTCCACACCCGCAGACATCAATAAATTGGGGCTCGAAATCAATTAAAAAATTGGGGCTCGAAATCAATTAAAAATTGGGGATTTGAAAAAAAAAAAATCACCGCATGATTGAATACTCGGGTCTCTGGTTCGGATCTGTGTAGAGAGAGAGTGGGAAGTTGTGTGTGTGTGTTTGTGTGTGAGAGAGAAGATTGGGTTAATGGAGATTGAGAAAAGAAGAAGAAGGAATATTTGGACAGGATCTTCAACAAGATGATCCGGATAATTAATTGGAGCAGTCTCGGGTTTTTAAATTTTATTTATTTATTATCTTTTATGATTTTTGATTTAATTAATTTGGTTTTTTTACTGTCAAAAAAAAAAAAAAATTGGGTTTTTTTTTTTTATGTTAATATATTTTGATCTGCAACTTAAAGCAGAGAAGAGAATATAAAAAAGCAACGCGTATTTATTACGAGGGGCGTTACTTCAATTTAGTGTAATTTAAGGGCCCCTCTCTAAATTTTGAACAGAATTTAGTTTAGTGACTGTCCATTTGCATTTGGGTTTTTTTTACCAGAAAAAAAGAAAGAAATAAGAATGATGTTAAAATTTGAAATGGAATGAAGTTGTCAAAAGTGAAAAAAACTATTTTTTGTGTATTTTTTTTAAGTTTGACTTTGACCCTTTCTTTGGGGGCTAGTTATAATATGTTATAAGTTAGGGTAAATTACGAAAGCCCCCTAAACTTAGATTACATTATGAAAAAATGCCTCCACTTGTCCGTAATTATTAAAATCTCCCGGACGTTTGTTTTCATTTTACACCGACACCCTTAGGGTGTGATTTTTTACGGAACTTTTTTTAGTACAAGATATGTCATGTTTATAGGGGTAGAATTTGTATTTTTCGAAAAATATTGCATGGAATCAAAAAGATTCCGTGAAGAATCACATCATCATAAAGGGGTTGATATAAGACGGAAACAACCGCCAGGGGAATTTATAATTACGAATAGATGGGTTTCTCTTTTTTGTAATTTAGCCTAAATTCAGGGGGATTTTTATAATTCCCTACAAGTTATAACCAAATCTTGATAATTAGGCAACTTCAGAAATATACCTAAATCTAGATATTATTTGGTGCATTTGGTTAAGTTTAAAAGATAGGGTAAATTACAAACACCTCCTGAGGTATGGTCAAATTACAAAAACACCCCTCTTGTTTGAATAATTACAACCACCCCCCTCAACTCATCAAATTTAGTGGAATCTTCGAGATTATATGGAATATTATCACTTTTGTACCCGTTTTATCCCATTCAAACTCTACATTATGAAGCAAGATGATCATAATATGTGATTTTTAGCTTGTATATATCAGTTTGTGGTGCATCGGAAACTGTATTTTTTACACAAAAAGAGTACAAACTAGATCACATTTCACGGAATCTAGATGACTATGTTGAATTTGGCACCATAAAGGTGGAGGTCTAAGAAAAAATCACAGTTGAGGGGGTAGATGTAATTATCCAAACAAGAGGGGGGTTTTTGTAATTTGACCATACCTCAGGGGGGTGTTTGTAATTTACCCTAAAAGATATTGAAAAAATCTTATAATATATTTAAAAGCTTATAAACTCTTTTAAAATACTAGTAATTATTATTTTTTAAAATTTTAAAAAATTCAAAAAATAATCTGCTTGGAGTGAATAATGTTTTTTTTTTTTTAAAATACATCTACCCAATCGTTTTATTTAAGATCTTATAGCCAGTAAAAACAACTTATAACCCCATTATCCAAACACTTGAAAAATTAATTCAAAAAATAGGACGCAACAGTTTATCAATTCTCAAAATAGTTTATCAGATGTAAAAGTTTATTGGTTTTTTAAAATAAGTTTAGCCCAACTGAACCCCACCCACAATCAACCATCAAACTGAACTTTTCAAACGAAAAAAATGTGTTTTAAATGTTGTTATTATTTGAACGAGCCAAACTCCAAACGAGCTTTCAATCATCGATCTCAATCGAATGCGAAATTTGTGACGTTTCACCATATGAAAAAGTACATTGGGAATTTGAGTAATTTAAACATCAACAAAATTCAATACATATGTAGATATTTCATTTATTTATTTTTAATTTTTTTTTTTACAATACAAGAAGATAATAAACATAAAAACACTGGTATGAAAATACACAAACTTATCTTGAAACAATCTGCAGAAAAATATACGAAATCGAAAGAAACAAAACTCACGCTATTATTGGTTCATAGCCTTCATTTCTTCTTCCACTCGTACCTCTTAACAAAGAAACGACCGCAATCGACAGCGCAGAAACGACCACAGAAACCAATCCAACTCCAAAAAGAACGAAACCCCAGTTGAAATTGGATTTCGTGCTACTCTTGTGATTTTCCTGTACATTGAAGAATCAATAATCAACTCGTAAATTCTGTAATAAAGTTAATTGCATTTAGTAACCCCTGTATTATAACAAATTGCTAAAAAAACTCCTCGTGTTCTAAATATAAGCAAATAACCCCGCCCGATGCATTTTTTTTTTTACCACACAACCCGAAAATTATGCGGTTTTACAGGTAGATTTGCTAATAAAATTGAATCGTGGGGGAAATTTTTGCTAATATATATATATATATATAACAGGGGGAGTTTTTTGACAAATAGAGTAAATACATGGTGCTAAATGCAATAAACCCAAAATTTTTGGTTCGAAACAGAGAGTTCAAATGAAATAGGTAGAAGAGTTAACTGTAATATTTATATTTTAAATGTACCTCTAGCTTAAAATGTCATGCATTGCTCGATCACATAACCGTAGAAATTAAATTTCGAAAAAAAAAAAAAAGAGGAGGATAAAATAATCTTACTTGTGCTGGATAACTCTGGACAAGATTATCTCGTTCCGGCGACGAATCAGAAACCAAGAGATAAAAGAGGCCCATTACACCCGTATGTGTCTGTGTGCTGCTATAATTAGATACCAAAGTCAACGTCTCCCCATCGGAAATCTTGACCGAACCAGGCGAAGGGTAACACGTCGACATTCCGACTATATAACCGGCCTCGTTTCCCGGTTCTTTTCCAGTCCCGTATGTTGGATTCGACGAGCATATCAATCTTCCTCCCTAAATCATTTCATCATCGCACAATTAAATATAAGGATATCAATTATTTTATCATATAGTAAAAAATAATCGTAATTTCGATAAATAAACAAGAAGAAAGATTTTTACGAAATAAACGAGTAGTACCTCTCCGTAAAGAGCTGTACCGGAGCCTCCTGCGTGCTGGTGCCCAACCCCGTAGATAACGTCGCCACCTGTCGGTAAACTAACACTGAGGGTTTTCGTGTGCGTGCAGCTATCGTGGGACCCACCGGCCGAACAAGATTCGACGTTGTACTCGATCTATATTATATTCACAACATCTCAAAATTAAATCATTTATCGCATTACGTCCTTCGAAAATCTTTCTAGATAGTTTATTGCATTCGGCACCCTCGTGTTATCAATATTAGCAAAAAACACCGACGATAGAATTTTTTTTAGCACACAACCCTCTAAATAATGTGTTTATAGACGGTGATAGAATTGAATCGTAGGGGTGCCTTTTGCTAATATTTACGATGCGGGGAGTTCTACAACAATTAGAATGAACACAAAGCTGTTGAATGCAATTACCCCATATTTTATCGACAAATCCAAGAAAATATAATTTTTGAAGTTGGTTTTTTTTTTTACCAGGCAACGGTGTCTAGCTGCGATCCCTCTTGACTCGTCGGCTTTCGTCCATATATCGGTGACATCGAGTATATATATTCGAACGGGCACGATCGACTCTTCCCAGTCGATATACTCCACCGTGTACCTCAAGTATAGGCTTCTCCGACTCGTCTCCACACCACCCTCGAACCCTTTTTCCACACGGCATTTCGCCCCGTCGTGACAGCACCTCAAGCCCCCATTATAGTTCCCACCGTCCACGGTCATGTTGTACAAGTCGCATCTGCACTCGGTACAACCCATCTTGTCCTCGGCCCCACGGGTGTCGATCGCGTGCACGTTGAGCATCCACCGCTCTTCGTACCTATTGGGAAAATAATATAAATATATTAGATGATTCGTATCAATGACAGCTTAAACTTTTAGATGAGGTGGTCATTCGGCAGTACCCGTCAGCCGCCACGTCAGCAGGATTGCCGACCTCGATGCCGTACGGGTCCGGAACATCGGTGGACGTTTTACGGGTCTCGGATCCGAGCCCGAAGTACTGCGAGAGGCCCGCATCGCACATGCCGCTGTTCTTGACTACGATGTGATCCGATTGGAGGAAACCGAGATCGCCTTGGTGGGCCCCACTATCTGCAGTGTCTTTCCGTTGGTGGTATCGTAAAACGATCCAATGGTGGAGATACGTTTCGTGGAGTGGGATTGGATTCCCTTTCTCGTCGACCACTTCCGCGTTGAAGCTCTTGATGGCGATGTGGCCTTTGGGGAAATCGACGTTGTAGTAGTATTTGTTCGAAACCGATCCGGGCTCCATCACGAATTTAGGAGAGAGAAACACTTCGGATTTCGAATTCCCGTTTCCGATTCTTGGATCCGATAGTGAAGTCTGGACTGAAACTAACAAGAGGAGGATCGCTGCAAGGCAGTGCAACGGGCGTTTCGAATCAAGAACCATTTTTTATTTTCCTTTTTTCGTTTCTTTCCTCCCGATTGGTGTGGCACTTCACATCTGCTCAAAGCATAAATTAGCAAAACCGAAAAAACGCAATCATACGAAAGATTGTCGTAGGAAAAATACTCAAGAAATTAAAGCAGCTTTTAAGTAACTCGTGTATATATTCAATATCCATTTTCAATCAAAACAATCCAAATTAGTTAAGAGATGAAATCAACTCTATCACATATCGAAATTCGATAGCTCAACTAAAAGAACATCTGCACGACCCTTTCGACACATTCGGAAATCGGAAACCGTACTTTCAAGAAACCACAGTCACTGAAATTAGAAAGGGATTGAGCCCACACACACACACACACACACAAACACAAACACAAACACACAAAAAAACTGCAGACAATAAGAAAACAGACAAAATAAATTGAAATTACATCTACTGGAAGATACAGTACTCCAACTAACACATATTTTTCTTGCTCAACAAATAACAAAAAAACAAACAAAAAAACAAATTGAGATTCTAGGAATCTTGAAATCAAGAATCACAAGCAGTACCCCACCACATGAAATAAAAATTCTCCTTTTGGGAAAAAAAAGGTCCCTTTTCAATAAGATGTACTAAAATCCAGACACTGAACCCTGAAATCAAATGATTGAAAACCTAAGCAAAAGGGGAAAAAAAAAAAAAATTAAACGATAGGCTTACCCGAGAGAAATCAAGAATCAATAATTCGGATATTCTTGAAGGGCTCAAAGCAGAGGGCATGCAGGAATCAATTTTCAGACACAAGCTAAGACTGAATATCTCATTTTACCAATGTGGACATCTATTAATTATTTCTTACAGCCGCATGTTTTTCTTTGAGAAAAAACAAAAAATATATAAATATATATTATATAAATATTATTATATTAATATTGTCATTGAATACATCGACACTTAGATATTGACATGATTTCCCATCTAGAAGCCCCGGTTAAGGATTGGTTCGTTTTTTTGTCCAAAGCACTACGTCATAAGCTGTTTTGTGGATCTTAAACTTTTTTAGTTATTAGTGATGTACTATACAAAAAATGAATTTATGTTTTTCAAAATAGTTGCCAAATAAAGATTCGATCTTGTGGTGATGCCTAAATGGTCCTAACAATAACAATAAAATTGAATGGGACAAAGAGAAGTACAAGACGAAAGAAAGTTCGCCCGAAAGAAAGATTAGCATTCCCACGATCAAGTCAGTCGCCTAGAGTGTAAAACAATATATAAATAATTCTTAGAGAGGTAAAAAAAAATGTATATTGAATGTAATATACATGGGGAAGGAAACATGTTTTTTCCTTGTATTTACATTTGCCATGGTGATGAGTCTGGTGGGACCCCTGCCTTATCAAGACACGATGCACGTGCATGGTTAGTGGTGACATGACAACTTGTTACAAGCTCATTTTATCACTGAACGCGATATGCTTCCTTTCTCTGCGATATGGACAACTCTATGGTTACTCTTAACTACCCTAAGAGAGCTGATGTTGGATAGGGGTTTTCCGTCCTTATTTCTGATATTGAACTGAATATAGTCACATCTATCGTTTATACATGTCCTTTATGTGGCTATTTGGTAGGTTTAGTAGTTATAGTGGATGAGACGACTTTATATATCTTTTCTAATTCGATTTGGGCTTTCGAGCAATTAAGCATGCATCGCCTTGAAATCTTTAAGAGGGTAATGTTAGAAATTTTTCGTACATACATACGAATTCCCAAGAACCAACATGCTTGAATCAACGAGAATTAAACATAAACATAAACACACATAAACATAAACACGGAAGCGTACCTTACATCATTGAATCGAATCTTCGAATCTCCACTAGATTTGGGACAGGTCTTCCAAAGAATCCGCAATTCCTTATTTTTCTCTCTAACGATGGATTTTAGAAGAGATGGAATGATTGCGTTTCTTTGGGGACCATGACCCTTTATATAACTGTAGAGTCCAGTTATATTATAATTGTGATTCAGCCCCATCAATAAATCACAATTAAACCCTAATTGTCTCTACACATTAGGCCCATAATCATAGTATAATACCCATAAGTCCAACCCATTAATCTTTATTAGATCACAATTAATTTGGACATTCTTTCAGATAGCCATAGACATTTACATCACATATGTGAGCCCACATAATTATTGAAATAATTCCAAGAGGTAATTGCCATTGAATCCATTTGGTTAATGTTAGATGTTGACAAAATAAATAAGTTGATTGTTCAATCATAGAGTAGGTAATTACCATTTTCTTGGAAAGTTAGAAAAGTGAGTATTCAATTGAAATTGAACAATTTTTTCCAATCAAGAAAGTGAAAAAGACCTATGCAAAAAAAAAAAAAAAGGACATTATTCCCATTGAAATAAAACAAATATGTCCAATCAAGAATCATAGATAAATCAAACCTAAGGGCATCTCCTCTCAATCGGGGGAGGGGTGGGGGTGGGGGTGGGGTAGGGCTGGAGTATATAATGTGTAGGGGAAGGGCTGGGGTGGGGGCAGGGGTGGGGGCTGGGGGGGCTGGGGCCTGGGGAGGTGAAATGAGCCCAGGCATAAGCCCTGGGCTCTCACGCGCCCCTCCCTCCCGTGACTTTAACGCTTGCTCTTTTTTTTTTTTTTTATGGTTTTTTTTTTTTTTTTTTCTTCCACGTAGGTTATTATCCCCTTCTTTATTCTTTTTGTTCCCTTTTATTTTTTTCTTTCTTTTCTTTATTTATTTTTCATTTCTTATTTTTTTTAGTTTTTTAATTTTAATTTATTTTAGTTCTCGTTTTCTTTTTTTTGGCTCTTTCTTTTTTCTTTATTTATTTTGGCTTTTTTATGGGTTTCTTTTATTTTATTTTAGTTTTTTCGTTTTTCTTATCTAATTCGATTTTTTTAATTTAAAAAAGTAATTTTATTGCAAACATTTTATTAATTATATTAACATTACATGTTATTATATTACAAAATAGTTTTAAAAAATGACAATATAATTAATAACCTAATAATAGCACAACATTATTATTATTATTATTATTATTATTATTATTATTATTATTATTATTATTATTATTATTATTATTATTATTATTATTATTATTATTATTATTATTATTATTCTTATTATTCTTATTCTTATTATTATTATTATATGGTGAGACTGGTGATGGAAAAAATGAAAGAAAGAGATTGATCGGTTGGACGAGAAACGGGTTGGGGTCGGGGTCGGGGTCGGGGGAGCCCCGGGGAGCCGCCCCCCATCGACAGGAGATGCCCTAAAGTAAACCAAAAAGACTGTGGTTGACAAGTCAACTTTTGCA
The DNA here is from genome assembly GCF_000504015.1 of Erythranthe guttata. The sequence continues at coordinate 3,097,580 of NW_012194881.1, read as the reverse complement.
TTGAATACAAGAAAAATGTGAGTCAGAAAATTAAGAAAAATCATCGTGTCTTGCATAACAAAAGCTACGTTTGGTAAGCTTCTCAAATTATTTTCATTTTTTTCCCAAAAAAAAATTATTTTTCTGAAATATTTTCAAAAACTTTCCTAAAAAAGATTATCAAACATAGCCAACGATTTTCGCTTTCAGGGTGGGTGGGTGTTTGCAAAAGCTAATAACATAGATCATCGCTATTTTATTTTTAATTGTCAAAAAAGTCCTCGTAATAAAATAACTAGCAAATACCCCTTATTTTGTATTTTATATTGCATTAATCAGATTTAATTGTTGATTTGAATGAAAAAGACAAAATTATCCCGAACCCAATTACAAATATCATGAAAAAAGGAGAAAAAGAAAAGCAAGAGCAAGAGAAAAAGAAAAGCAAGAGCAAGTCATAGACGACGGGAGAGGTGGCGAGGCGGGCGGCTAGTTCAGAGTTTTTTGAGCTGGCCGGCAATTAGTGGTTTTAGGTGTAGTGTAGGAGACAGTTGTTTTGAAAGTGTAAAGGACTGGAATAAAAAAAAATTTGGAAAATTCATTTTGGTGCTTATAAAAAAATCAAGATGAATCTGCAATTTTGAAATTTGTGATGAAGGGTAATTAGGTCTTTCAAATTTGTTAGGGGTTTTTCCAGCTCTGACTACATTTTATAGGGGTGTCCCTGACCATTTTGTTTTTAAACGGGGGGTTTTACGGCAATTAGAGATTACACGAGGTAGTTTATTGCAAAACAAAAAACCAGTGTTTGCAACGCGGCAGCTGATTGTTTGAACAATGGGGCGGATTGTAAGGGTTCCTTCCATTTTTACCGGGAAAACAAACCGCTCGTTCTATTACTCCCCCTTTCTCTCTCTACTCTCTCTCTCTCTCTCTCCACTCAGAAAGCAAATGGTAAAATTGTTGAAGAAGATCAATCGAACGATTCATCGATACTGTTATGGATAAGAAAGAGAAAGCCAAAGAGAAGAGAGAAAAGAGGCGCCAACAGATCTCTCTCCTCCGCACCATTCCCTATTCCGATCATCAGAGGTAAATCGAACGGTCGTGATTGTTTGAGATTAACAAATCCGATGCTCAATTGCAAAACTCACCTTTTTTTCTGTGTGTACTGTGTGATTTCTGTCCTCGATTAAGGTGCCTTTCATGGCGGAATTTGGGGAAATGTTGGTTACAGTAATTTTTAAAATTGGATTTAGGGCTAGATAGATTGTTTCAGCTCACATTTTAAGATTTATTGAATTTGCCTATAAAAAATTGAGATTGATTGAATAGAAAGGAATGATTGATTGTGCATTTGTTAAATGATCCCTAATTAACCTTCTACGATATCTACATTGTTCGATTACGATGTAAAAACAGGCGAATCGCCCCCTCGTGTTAATTTTTATCACCGTTTATTTGTTCTTCAGATGGTGGACCTCCGAAACTATTGCAGTGGTGACGGGTGCAAACAGAGGAATCGGGTTCGAGATTGTACACCAACTCGCGTTGCATGGATTGACGGTCATCCTCACATCACGAGAGACAGCTGTCGGTGAAGAAGCGGCAAAAGTCCTTCAAGAAGGAGGTCTGGATGTCGTTTTTCATCAACTCGACATTGTGGACCCTCCGTCGATCGAATCCTGTGTCGATTGGATTAAAGAAACTTACGGTGGTATTGATATATTGGTAGAGTACCCTTTTTCCCTCTTTAACTTTTAAAATTAATCGCTTTTGTTTCAATCCCGCTTTACAATATATATTACTGATATTGTTATATTCATTGGCTACAATAAAATAAAAATAAATAAATCTAGGTAAACAATGCTGGAGTAAATTTCAGCACTGGATCAGAAAATTCAGTGGAATCTGCGGATAAAGTTATCGGCACCAACTACTTTGGTACCAAAAACATGATCAAAGCAATGATTCCTCTCATGAGACCATCAGAAGCAGGTGCTCGTATAGTCAACGTCAGTTCCCGTTTGGGAAGATTGAATGGCCGGAAAAACGTAATTAATTACTAGAACACCCTTTTCTCTATTTTGCCAAAACGATGTTAGAATTTTTTTATTTTTTTGAGAATCTTTATTTGATTGGTGCAGAGGATTGAGAATCTTGATTTGAGAAAAAAACTGGACGATGAAGAGACGCTGACCGAGGAATTGATCGACGAGACAGTGAACACGTTCTTGGAGCAAGTGAAAGACGGGACTTGGATTGAGGGCGGGTGGCCACAAACTTTCACGGACTATTCGTTGTCCAAGCTGGCGGTGAATGCTTACACGAGGGTTATGGCTAGGATATTTGCTGAACGGCCCGAAGGTGAGAAGATATACATCAATTGCTACTGCCCTGGTTGGGTGAAGACTGCTATGACAGGTTGGGCGGGCCATGTCAGCATCGAAGAAGGGGCTGATACTGCCGTGTGGCTTTCCTTGCTTCCCGATCAATTTGTCAGCGGCAAATTTTTCTCTGAGAGGCGTGAGATACACTTCTAAAAATGGAGAAATTATGGGTTTTTTTTTCCTTTTCGTTAAAAAAGTGTGGTTTGGCCTGATATTCGAGGTTAGAGAAAGTATGCCAGAGTAGCTTCTTTTGTTTTTGCATTGCATCTGTTGGGGCTTCAGGAACAAACAGAGAGCAGTGAGATTCGACTAGAAAGAGCTGCCTTTTTTCGTTTTTTCGTTAACACAGTGTGGTTTGGCCTGATATTCGAGGTTAGAGCCCGTATGCGAGAGTAGCTTCTTTTGTTTTTGCATTGCATCTGTTGGGGCTTCAGGAACAAACAGAGAGCAGTGAGATTCGACTAGAAAGAGCTGCATTTTTTCGGTTAATCGTTAATAATATTTTGCCTTATTTAATGATTTGATT
>NW_012194881.1:3074461-3091446 GCF_000504015.1 Erythranthe guttata | reverse complement strand
GATATGGCTAAATTATGAAAAAAAACCCTCTTATTTGAGTAATTACAGCCACCCCTCCTTAAATATTTTTACATAAAATTTATGTAATTCGATTATTTTACCGAACCAAATTGTATATTCAATTCGGTAAACGGTATGAAATGTTGGCGCACATAAATTTCGCTTCAATTTTACCGATTTGACATCCCTAAATTTATCTCTTAAGGAGTTTTTTCGTAAGATAATACATAGTTGAGGGAGGTGACTGTAATTACCCAAACAGAAGGGGGTTTTCGTAATTTGACCATAACTCAGGGGTGAAATATTTATTAAAAATATGCAATGTACCCACGCTAAAATATTTATCATAAGAGTAGTTTTAGTTTTATGATTTTGTCAAAGTCGATGTTCCCATTTTTGAAAATTTATGAAAATCTTGAAACTTTTCAACAATGTTTAAACTCATGTAGTTTCCAAAATTTCCATAACTTTAAGAATTGGAATGAATTTTTAGATTCCGACAATTTTGGAATTGAATTTGGAATAAGTTGTGTACTTCCAAAAAGAAATTTGAATTTTTTTCGAAAATTCTAATTTCGATCCGACCAAGGGCGGATCTTTTAAGGGGCGGGGGGCTGTTGCCCCCCAAGATTAATTTTTTTTAGGTGTTTTGGCATTTTAATTTTTGAATATTACTTTTGATCCCCTAAAGTTTTTGTAAATGTGTCTTAACCCTTAATTTTTTTGTTTCTTCTCCACAATCTTATATTAATTATACTTGTATACATCATATCTAATATAAAAATATTTAATAAAATGGTTAAATTTGTATTATTTTATATAATATCTATGAATATTTATTTATTTTGGAATTTTTTTATCGGTGTCTCTTAAAAATAATATGAGATGATGCCATTAATCTCCAAAATATTTAAGTGCAATACATTAAGATTTTTTTGTCATGATAAAATTATAATATATATGCTATTTTGAATAAAAAATTATCAATATAAACTTATTTTTGCTATATCTTGTGAACCTAAAATCTTTTTCGGGCCGCTGCCTCGAACCCCGAAATTTTAGTTATAACCCCCCCTATATTTTGATCCTGGTTCCGCCCATGCATCCGACTTTCACCCCTAGTAGTAGTCATAAAATGACCTCATTTATAAAGTTTTCCAGAAATCCAATTTGAGGCTAACGAGGCGCTTACGTAGAAGAATTTTGTTCCATACCTTTATCCCCCATACGTAGTCATAAAATGACGTCAGCGTTAAATATTATGACATCAATACTACAGATTAAAGACTAATATATTTCAAATCAGCACCGCCTACAAAGTTGAAGGTACTAACAGACGACGCCGTTTCATCATCGCCGCCGTCAATTCACATCCTTCCGGGAACAATTCACACGCTCTAGAGAGAGAGAGAGAGAGAGAGAGAGAGAGATGGCGAGTTTGAGAAGAGCCCTGTTGTCTACAGTACCTCGTATTCTCAGCACCAATCCGACGTCGTCTGCCGCCACCCCCCAATCTCTTCACAGGTATTTTCCCCTACACACGAACCCTAATTTTATGTTTCTGCTTTTAATTATTATTGATCCCTTTTGTTTTTTTTTTGGGGGGTATTGTTTAGGCCAATTTTGAGTTCCTTCTCCCGTCTCTACTCTACAAATCAAAGCACCCAATCCGTAGATATCGATCTCTCCACTGAAGAGAGTAGAAGGCGATTGCATAACAGGTTTTCCTTGATTTTTGATTCCTCGCTTGAATTTAGGCATCCTTGTTTGATTGGTGATTTCTGATTAATTTTTTGTTTTATTTTGGGAAATTTCGAAAGGTTGTTGTATAGGAGCAAACAGAGAGGCTACCTTGAGCTGGATCTGGTTCTGGGTAAATGGGTGGAGGATCACATTCAATCCATGGATGAATCTGGAATTAAATCCCTTGTTCATGTTCTTGACCTGGTAAACTTTTCCTTTTTATTTTATTTCCAGTTTTCGGTACTTTTTTTTTCGGTTGAAAAGATGTTAATTTGCTGCTACAAGACGCACCCAAAAAAAACCGACCATTTCCGGAAAAAAAAAAACAATTGTTTGATTTGGTTGAAATAGAATTCGTCGTAATTTCTTTCAGTTGGAGTTTTATGCCTTACTATGTGATGTGAATTATGCCCCATGCTAATTTGCTGCTATAAAATACACCAAAAAACCGACCATTTCCGAAAAAATATTTCAATTGTTTGATTTGATTGAAATAGAATTCGTCGTAATTTCTTTCAGTTGGAGTTTCATGCCTTACCATGTCCACCAATCTGAATGTTCAATGTTGAACTGGAATGTACTTTTAAATAATCGATGGATAAGAGAAAATTTACTTACAACTACTGTTTGTCTTTAAACAAGATTACTCGAATCATCTGATCATATTTTTAATGAGAGGCTACTTACCGAAGAAGAATTGTCGTTTTGTGAGATAGAACATTATCCGTGAACATGAAACAAAAAAAAAAAAAAAAAAAACCGAAGCACTCAAAGCACTAAATTGATTCGGTGAACACGAACAGTTATGATCAACCTAGAGATTATTTTTATACATTAGATTTTTGCCATCAAAGCCCGTTATATATTAGATTTAAACAAAATATTCTTTAGGTGTGATGTGTGAGACCTTGAATATCTACGTAGTTGTTTGTTTAGACTTTAGCCTTTGTCAAGATTCTTGTAATTACCCCCCTCTCTCTTTTTTTTTTTTTTTTGCATTATTCATTTCTTTCGAATGACTTGCAGGAAAATCCCGATCTATGGAATTGGCTAACGGGGCAGGAGCAACCCCCAGAGGCAGTGAACGTGAATCCAGTAAGATAGAGAAATTATAAAGTGAATATGATGTTTTTCTTCTGCTTATGTTCTTGGTTTCTAAAAGTTGTAATATTTTTTCAAGGTTTTTGTTGCTGTGAGAGAAAAGGTGGCGAAGAATCTCGAAAAGTCTGCACCACAAACACGAGCTACGACTGGGCAATCGTGGGTGAGAGGTTGGGACGACGTCAAGAAGGGCCGTGACAGCCCTATTGCTGGCAATCAGTAGCTGTATTTATTCTCGAGGTTTCAATAACAATACTCGTTTGGCTTATATACAGATTATATATATATATATATGTATTGGTGAGAAATAAAGTCTGTTACAAAATATGTGTTCGTGGACGTATTAAAAGCCTTCAGATTTGTAAAAATAAAAATAGCTGATGATTAGCTATAGTAGACCATGAAATGTTTTTTCGTGGCGAATGTATTAAAATCGAATACGGCTTGAATTGTTATTTTTATTTTATGGTATACTATCAAGATTTGGGTTGTTGTGGCTTGTGGTTTCGATTTCTGGCATGAAAAGATTGTTAAATATTTGCATGAACACCCGAGGTCAAATGATATTAACTTGATTAGGGATGCAATATATCGGAAATAGTTTTTTTTCTTGAAAACATGATTTTCGTTGGTACTAACGGAATCAAGAATGTGTCCATTACTCAACGGTAAATTGACAGAAATGACCAAAAATGCCAAATTGTTGAAACATGAGGGATCAAATGTATTTTTTATGAACACGAGGGACCAAATATGAAATCAGTGCAAACTTGAGAGGCAACAACTGTAATTTTCCATATTTCTTAATTTCTTGGAAAATTGATACAAGGATGAAGCTGAATAAAACTGAAACATGAGGGACTTATTTGAAGTCATAGCAAATAATGAGGGACGAAAATGAAATTTCTTCCCTGAAAAACCTCATCCATTCAAACAGTGCAAAAACTGTACCCAAAAACATTTCTCCCCACAGAGAGTAAAAAAAATGGCGGAAAAGATATTTCTCTCTCCCAAACACAGCATTTCCCTCTCCCTCTCACTCCTCTCCGCCGCGTTCCTCCTCCTCCCTGCACTCGCATCGCCGGCGCCGACGCCGACGCCGGCCCCATGGCCGGCGCAATTCCACTCGATCCTCTTCATAAACAGTAGCAAAGGTGTGCTGCAAGTGACGGATCTCTGGTACGACTGGCCCAACCGCCGGAACTTCAACATAATCCAGAACCAATTGGGGAAGAAGCTGTACGATTTGGAATGGGGTAACGGCACATCGTATTACTACACACTGGACGCCAACAAGGAGTGCCGGACGATGCATTTCGCGGTCGGAATTCTGAGCCCTAATTGGCTCGACGGCGCAAATTATTTGGGGCAAGTTGATAAGGATGGATTCCTCTGCAATGTGTGGGAGAAAGTAGATTTCATTTGGTATTACGAAGATGTTGCCACCAAGAGACCTGTTTACTGGGCTTTCTACACTGGTAATTTTTCACTTCAATCTGTGTGTTTTTTTGTGTGTGTGTTTAGATGAAAAGATTTGAATTTGAGGTATAATGAATTAATCGAAAATCGGGGAACTTAATTTGATGGTGGATAATTGTGAATTGTTTGCAGGGCAAACGGCACACGTGATGACGTTTGAGGTGGGGAAAGTGCTAGACGACCCCGATTGGCAAGCCCCGGTTTACTGTTTTGAAGAAACGGAGGTTAACACGGATGCTCTCGAATCGGAGTTTGGTTTTCCGGCCCACCGGAGTTTGATCCGAGGTGTACTCCCGAGTATTCATTCGATCGTTTAGTTTTTCTTTTTCGTTCCGGGTTTTATCTTTTCAAGCACAAGTTTCTTCTATTTTTAACTCAGATGTACATTTAGATCTCGTTTGGTTGCCACCGTGGCGACAGCCAAAATAAGATTATGGTAATTTGCTTCATTTTTGTAAAGACTTCACGATTCGAGCGCTATAAGACGACCCAATATTAGTATAATCAAACACTAAAACAAATTCATCCACAAACGAGTAGGTTTTATCTGCTCCCGTCTCGTGCGAGAGTCTCGCAACTTACGCGAAAATATATAAATTGCACTTAACAAACTATACGTGACAAACTCGACTTTATGAAAAATTGAATTCGAGTTACTAGACCTCGCATTTTATTACACTACCAATTGGAGTTGATAATAATTGAGTATTGAAACAAAAACCTTGTTGCTAAAACTCTATTTGGGGGCATTTGTCAATAAGAGAAAAAATAGGGGTGGTATTTGCAATTAACTCTTATTATTATTTATGGCAAATTACGGCCACCCTACGAGGTATGGCCAAATTAAGAAAAAAAAAAAACTTCTTGTTTGGGTAATTACAGTCACACCCCCATCATTTTAAATATTTTTACATAAAATTTATGTAATTCGGTTATTTACCGAATCAAATTGTATATTCAGTTCAGTAAACGGTATGAAATGTTGGCGTACTAAAATTTCGGTTTGGTTTTACCGATTTAATATCCCTAAATTTACCTCCGGAAGGGTTTTTCCTTAAGATGATACATAGTTGACGGTTGACTATAATTATCCAAGAGAGTTTTTTCGTAATTTGACCATAAATTAGGGTTTTTCCGTAATTTGCCCTATTATTTATTACAGAGAGCAAATTGGAACCGAAAATTGGACTTTATTTTGGGGATTGGACCACAAAATGCAACCCAATGATTTACAACGCCACCAGCCACACAGCTCTGCAAGATTGCAAACTCTCTCTCGATTCTGAAAACCAATTATTAAAAGAGAAAAATTAAAAAAAAAAGATTAGAATCGAAACCCCTTTTTCCAATTTCTACGAAAGATTTAATGACGGGTGGACAGTGTGCGGATTGAGTAGAGCGATTATCATGTGCACCGGTTCGGGTTCGGGTTCGGGTTCGGACTCGGACTCAGGCTCAAACGGGTGGAGCAAAGCCCCGGGTGTGGTGCTGAAGGCTCTGGTGTTAGTCGGAGGCGCGTTGCTGCTGAAGCGGCTTACCAAGTCGACCACTCGCTGGGACCACACCCGCATCGTCGCCGACTCACTCGCCGGCGAGAAGGTAATAACTGACTCTCTCTCTCTCTCTCTCTCTCTCTCTCTCTCTCTCTCTCTCTCTCTCTCTCTCTCTCTCTCTCTCTCTCTCTCTCTCTCTCTATATATATATATATATACTGTTTACTGATGTGTTTATTTTGAATATTGAATTTTGGTAGTTTTCCAAGGAGCAAGCTTCCAGGGACCCGGACAATTATTTCAATATGAGGTATTTTACCTAATGTTGTTTTGCAATTTTCGTAATTGGAATTGATGATTGATTGCATGATATGAAGAAATGGGATTGATGTTTTTTGTTGTCAATGCTCGAATTTTTCGAGGATTCCAATTTAAAGAAGTCTACTCTGTGTGTGTGTGTGTGTGTGTGTGTGTGTGTGATCATGTCTCCTTTTGATCAAGAAAAACTTTGCTTATCCCTGGTTCTACTCGATCAAACGGGTGGTGTGTGTGTGTGTGTATGTGTGTGTGTGTGTTTGTGTGTATATGAAGTTCTGATCGTGTTTCCTTTTAACCAAGAAAAACCTTGCTTATCCCTCGTTCTACTTGATCAAACGGTATTGTGTGTGTGTGTGTGTTACTTCGTATATGAAGTTCTGATCATGTTTCCTTTTAATCAAGAAAAACCCTTTGCATATCTCTCGTTCTATTTGATCAAACGAGTAGTTTGTTAATTCTTGTACATACAAATGAAAATTTCCGAATTGTCCCTTTCTCTTCTTGTTTAAACGTATATCGTTTCCTTTTTGTGTTATTTCTCAGATGGCTTTCGTGTCCAGCAGCCGAAATGGTCGACGGTTCAAGGGTTTTGTACTTTGAACAGGTAGGCTTTGTCAATTAACTTCGAATAATGTTCGCCATTTCCATTATTATATTTTCCACTCGAATTTTTTTTTTAACGGACTTGTTTATCGGACAGGCGTTCTGGAGAACTCCGCACAAACCTTTCCGACAGGTAAAACGATTAACCTAGTTCAAGAGTTTGAACCTTAAACAATGTCAATGCCTGTGTAAAATCCTTTTTCATTTTGGAAATTATCGACACTGTAATCAAATCGTCACATTATCACTACACTCGATGCAGCGATTTTTCATGGTAAAGCCTTGTTCGAAGGAGATGAAGTGTGATGTCGAGGTCAGTTTCGAAGCACATGTTTTTTCTTATTTCAACTATCTCTGTGTATCGTTTGGTTACAGACGACAATCTTTGATATATCAAGATTATGCAAGTATTTTGCTACCACCGACTTTGATGATTAACACCTGTGGTCAACTGAACAGCTAAGTACGCACGCAATTCGAGATTCAGAGGAGTACAAGAACTTTTGTGATCGATCGAAGGACCAAAGGCCACAGCCTGAAGAAGTTATTGGGGTAGGTTTGATAATGAATACATTTTATGTTTTAAACGAGAAATTCTTATCATATTTCAAGATTGATGGAAGTTCTTTATTACGAGTCTCGGTATTATTAATGATTTACGAATTTATTTGCCTATGTATAACATGTTGGCTTTTGGGGTAAGCTGACACTTTAGTACTCAATGGATAAACAAACAACTTAGGCCTCGTTTGGTTGGGGAGATTCAGATTAGTCATTATTAACTAAATAGTTGGGCTTTGTTTGATGTTTGGTATCCCCAATAACTTGCCGGGTCGACCCGCAAATATTATGTTATCTCGTGACTTGTCTTGCCTTCTAGGCATGTTTTTTTATTGGATCTTTCAAGGTCCGATAATACAATTGAGTTTTATTAGATTATTTAATCTTATCTTGGCAACCAAACGAGGCCTTAGGATAATATCATATATATATATAGTAAAGTTCACAAAACAAGTAGCATTTCGCCTAGGTGAATATTGTTATCCAACAGTGGATCATGGAAAACTTACGCAGAAGCTCGTCACTTATAATAAGTCTATTGTTTAGTAGGATGTTTCCGAAAGGGCAGAGCTGAAGATAATAAACATTGAAATTCGTGTCGGATTCTGCACAAACGTGGACACTTTTCCTATATCTGATTTTTCTTCGTTCTTGATTTCTTTGTTCCATTGGGCCCTTATTAGCAGTTTACATGCATCAAGTATTTTTCCGATTAATGGCCTTTTATATTTTTTCTTTTCGTCATTAAATTAGCTATATGATATGAATGCAGGACATTGCCGAGCATTTGACCACCATTTATCTCAAGCGATGCGATCGAGGGAAGCGTTGTTTATACGAAGGCTCGACTCCTGCAGATGGTTTTTCTAATGCATGGGTATGCCTATTTTACCTTTTTGCCCCTTCAAATTTAATGTCGTCTTTTATTTCACTTTTTACATTTTTTTTAATGTATATTGCAGAACGGAGCATCGTATTGTACATCCGATCTTACTGTTTTGAAGAACAGCGAAATACACACATGGGATAGAGGCTACGATGACAATGGAAATCAAGTCGGTTTTTTTTTTTTAACCAAATAATAAATAGAACATATTGTTCGTCGATAATTTATGTACTTCAACTTACACACTTTCTTTCTTCCCGTTTATTCTTAGGTTTGGGGCGTAAAGGATGGTCCGTACGAGTTTAAATCCGCTCCAGGCTCGAGTTTTAGTGATCCCTTTTCATCTTTAACTTTCCCTCCACAATTCATCGAGAAACGGATCGAGGGTTCGTTTGTTCTCCAAGAATGATTTCTTCTTTCGTTCATTGTATTATGTAAATCCTAGTGTCACGTTTTGAGATACCTTAGTAGTATACAATGCTTCTTTTATTCTTTTCGTTCTATAGCATACGTGTATTTTCTCTTAGTATTTGTACAGATGACGCTTCGATTGATCCGAAAAATAGTAGAATAGATAACGGGACTCATTCGAATGCCTTGTTTGTAACTACAGTACAACCTCGATAAATTAATAATCTCGATTAAATAATAATAATTTAAAATGTATTCGGAATTTCGAATTACAAGTAAAAAAGAAGTAGAGTAAATATTTGAAGCCTTAGAGAGTGGTGTTGATGTAGAAGTATAAACCAACTAATGCTGCAACTCCAAGTGCTATTGCAAAAGGCAATGCCTTCCTGCAAAAACAATTTATACATATATAATACTTTAATTTCTATAAAATAATTAATTAAATAAATAAAATAAAAAATAAAAAATAAAAATAAAATGGTGTACCCAATAGCTTCATCCTTCTTAATTTGTTCCTTTCTGGCTTTTCTGACACTTAAGTCATTAGCATCTTTGCTCACTGGTGGCTCATATGCCCTAAACCTCCTCTTTGGTGCACCACAAACTGCAATTTCACATATATTCAGAAAATTACATTTTTCGTCCCTATCTCGATTCCTCATTTCATCCCTCATGTTACAATAATTTAACGTTTTAGGTCATTTGCGTTAACTTTCCATTAGTACTATGTCCATCACTCTATTAACGGATGGACTACCGATAAATTTACGGAAATGATCAAAGCTGTCAAATTGTTGAAACGTAGGGACAAAATGTGAAATCGGTGCAAATTTGACTGTTCTATATATTAATACAATTAATAAAGTTTGTTCTATATTTCATTCGACGAATTTCAAATTTCATCATGTTATAAACTATCATACACGTTTATACATCTCTCGACATATTTTACACGCATCCACGTATTTCTCTCCCAAGGCGTGATATCTCTAGAAGACCCAAATAGGGGTGTAAATGAGCTGACCCGGCTCGAACTCATTTTACACCCTTAGACCGAAACATAAAGCGACAATTTTGTTTTATTATATGTTTTAAATTATTTAAAAATGAGGTGGAAATTAAAGAAATATATAATATCAAGAAAGAAAATAATAATAAAAAAATGTACCAGGACAGAAGTAATTATCAGGCTTCTTGTCAAAAGGGGTTCTGTCATTGTAGATATACCTGCATTATCAATCATTTTTATTTTATTAATTCATAAACCCTAAAATAATCCCATATAAATTATATATATTGCAAAAAAAGAAAAAGTAAAAATAAAAATTATATATATATATATATATATATATATATATATATATATATATATATATATACCCGCAATCACGGCAAATATAGGCCTGTTTGGAAGCCACGCGCATAGAGAATTTAGGTGCAGTAGCTGGAAGAGTAGACACCTGAGATGGCATCAATAGGTTAAGAGATGGAGAAAAGAAGGATGACTTTAGTGCAAATCGGTCGGAGGACTGCCGGAGTCCGGTGGTTCCCGGCGGCGGCGCAATGATTGACTTGGCCGCTCCATGTAGACTAGTGGGTGCTGCCAAGGCCATTTCTATGGCTGCTATTTCTGCTTACACTCTTTCTTTCTTCAATATATATGTATGTATGTATGTATGTATATATATATTGAGAGGGTGAAGATGATAAGAAGAGTGTGTGTGTGTGTGTAATGTGAGTCTACAAGCTTCTATGGAAGCGTGGCTGTCATACTTCCCCACAATATATATGCACCCCACGTGTAGGACACCTTTCTTATCTTCCCTTAAAAAAAAAAAGAGAAAAAAGAAAAAGAAAAAAATTCACTCATTTTTACGGGCTGTTTCTGTAAATATTTAAAAGTTTTAGGGACGTTTTCCGGTAATAATGAAAAAAATATAAACGTGTTTCCACCTAAAAAAAAAATTTCAAAACCCGTTTTGAATAAAGACTCGGAATTATATGCGCGTGAAAAAAAATCTTAAATTTTAAAGTCCCGTTAATTTATATGCTTCGAGAATGATAATTCATATTCGAACTTGTAAATTATATATAGGGCAAATTACGGCCAACCCTCTGAGATAAGGTATAATTACGAAAAGTACCCCTTTTGTTTGTCTAATTACAATCAATCGTTAACTATGCTTTGTCTAACACGTTCACCCTTACAATGTCAAATTTATCTAGGGATGTTCATCCGGTCGGTGAACCAATCGAATTGAACCGAACAAAAATTTGATGTGGTATTCAGTTTATATATATATATATATATATATATATATATATATATATATATATATATATATATATATATAATAATAATAATAATAATAATAATAATAATAATAATAGTAGTTAAACTAAAATTAATTAAAAAAACAAAATCAAAATTTAAAATATTTTTAGTAAAATTTTGGTAATTTGGTTATTTATCGAACCAAACGCTAAACGGTATTAAATTTTGGCGTGCCAAAATTTCTATTCAATTTTTCCGAATGAACACCCTTAAATTTATCAACTGAAGGGTTTTTTTCGTAAGACAATACATAGTTGTGGGGTGCTTGTAATTATGCAAACATGAGGGGGATTTTCGCAATTTGACATTATCTCATAGGATGGTAGTAATTTGCCTTACATATAACTTGTTTATGCAAATATGTAATTGACGATAAATATATAAATAACAATATAATATCTTTTAGAAATTATGAATATATCTCTATATTTTTAATATTTACACATTTCCCTCATGTTCCCGTGGAAAATGGAGTTTCACCGTGTCCGATAAACACTCATCATATACTCAATTTGATTTAAAACAAAATCAAATTGCCATTTCCATAAATCCTAAGCTCAAAGAGTGCATTGCCAATGGTGAAGAAAAATCCAATATTGCTGGATCACATTATCCCATCATCTAATTACAAACAACCCTGAATTTTCACCGTAAGAGCAATTTACAAAACAATTAACCTAATTAATTACCAAGGTTTAAGGTCACCAACGGGGCCCGCAGTCCAGTTCAAGATCTTCTCCCCCGCACGCAAGAACACGCCGTTACCATGCGGCAGCTTCCGCGCAAGCCCGTTCAGAATCTGATGGAACGCATCCCAAGGCTGACTTGGCTGCGGAAAAAGCATAGCCTGTTTCATCGAAGGGTTAGCAAGCAATCTCTGCTTCCTCAATATTTCTTCGATCGGAATCGATGTGAGAATTGTATCTAACTTAGGAACATCTTTTTCCGCCACAAATACACCAATGTCTTCCCACGGGATTGCATCAGCAAACGGCAAGACGATGTCATCGGCTATTATTACGGGAATGCAGCCGAAAACGACAGCTTCGACGAGACGGGGACTCCATGGGGCCCACCCGAGCGGGCATAAGCAGAAAATGGCTCTCTGCATGTCTTCGTAGTAAGTTGTTGGGTGCTCCGTTGAGATGTCGAATAGAGGGTTGTCTTTAAAATTCTCCCAGACCGATGCTCGTGCGCCTCTGTAATAAATCCTTATCCCACTTAGTATGAGCATCAAGCAAAAGATTAATCGGGATTCTTTAATTTGAGAAACGGATACAAAAATACATACCTAGCGTAATAACCACCTTCCGGATCGTTTCCAACATCATAGAACAAACCTCGGAAGTAGACAAAAATGGAACGAGGGGTAGTCGGAGGAATTAGATGTGATTGCATCTTTTGAGGAGGGGCATATGGAGGAATTATAATCGAGCCTCCCTTTAAGCAAACATGGTAACGTTGTCCGAAAGTTTGAACCAATGTAGCTCGTTGGAGCAATCGAAGGATTCCTCTCTCGATTGCTTTCTCTTCCTGCAATACATATATTGTACATTCGAATTTAACTTCATACAAGACGATATTAAGGCCTCGTTCAGTTCCCGAGATAATATTGTGCATTTTTATGAGAACCCGATTGTATAATTGTACTAGGGGAGGTCCAATACAAAATCCCAACAATAAAACCAATATAAAAGCTCATCTTTCCAGAATTGCAGGTTTGCCCTAAAAGTTATTGTAAGACCTAATCATTTAATTAATAATGACTAGGGTGTAAATCTGAAAGATCGGACCGAAGTTAGCGCTTTCAGAAAAATTCAAATTCTTTTCGGAAGTGAAAAAGTAATTCTAATTCCGTTAAAAAAAATGGAAAATTCGGAAATTGGAATGCAAAACTTGCTCCAAATTAGGAAATTTTCAACTCGGAATCGGCGGCACTGATATTTTAAGTGTGATTTTCAGAAAAAATCGGATCGGAATTTACAGAGAATATTTTCGAAAATTAAAACCGGATCGGAAATCGGAATCTAACATGTATTCCACTTCTATTCAAAAACAAACATTGGAAAAATCAGAAATCGGAATTTTGGAATTCGTAATGAAAAAGTATTGTTCCATAATCGGAAATATTCTGATCGGAATCGGTGGAATTCCGAAATTCTGTTCCAATTTCCACCCCCTAATCATGAATTATTATCTTACCAACCAAACAAGGCCTAAGAATAATAATCTACCCAAGATTGTACATCATGCATCCATACATAAATCAGTTCTATCATATCCTAAAAAACTTCACATAATCAATTATCATAAAATCACGAGAATTCTTACTAGATAGTGAAAGCAAGCGCCGAAATCATGAGGCACAATGAAGAAGTGATCGGCACCTTCGGTTCTATTCCAATAAGGCCAGTTCGAAGAAATCAGCTGTATCGCGCTCCTCATAATACGTGGCGATTTGAACGGCAACGGAAGCCCGTTTGGCGTTAGGTCACAAGTAGTATACACAGGTGTGTAGAACCAATCAGCTTCTTCGGGGTTAAGTGTTCGAACAGGGCTCGACATAAGGAATCTGTGCATGAAAATCTCGGCTGCAAACATGTGGTTGAGGCATCTCGGATCTTTCTGGAGAATCTTTTTGTTGTATTTACTCGGAAGCTCATAAACGAAGACTTTCAGCCGCCCGAATGGATCGTCTTCCAACACATCACCAGCACTACCTATAACATTTTACGGCACCCGATTTTCGTAAATATTTACTTTCTTCTGATACAAATTACACAAAACCCATTTTCTAAAATTGAATGTCTTTTGCAGATAAGCCCAAATCGAAGTCAAACCGCAGAAGCAAAATTCAACTTCAAAGTCAAAACCTAACCTAAATCAATTGAAGCTAACAAAACGAACCCACGGAATGAAAACAAAAATTTCTCACAATGTAAGTAAACAATTCTACAATGGGAGCATTAAATACTAGGAAATCGTAACAATTTCAGATGCGCATAGATTTTTTTTTTTTAATTTAAAAAAAAAATATTCTTACCGGAGATTCTCTCGGTTTGTTGGGTTTTGTGGAATTTGAAAGCTTCAATCGTCGAACAAAACGCAAAATAAAGAAGCACAGAAATAACCCATCTTCGATTCCTCATTTTTTCAGAAAAAAAAAACCCTTTTCTCGGTGAATCGAACAAAGCCCAGAAATTTTCTTACAAAAATTCGAGCTCGAAAAACGAAAATGGAGGTTTATATGAAGTGAGAGAGTGGTAATGGGGTCGGAATCAGGGAATAGATCGTTGGACTGTCATCATCACACAGAGTTGAGAGAGTACATTTCGAAAGGGAAAATAATTAATTAATAAGGTAGTTCCATTATGTATAACAAAATGAAAACTTTGATATTTAATTGTAGATTAAAATCGTAATATATACACATTACTATTATTAATTTTAAATTAAGATATAAAATAATATCAAGTATGATACTCGGGGAAGGTAATTAAATGACCAGCTATGTAGCACGAACACGAAAATGAGAATATGCAGAAACACGAAAACGGACACAAAGAAACGACATGTCTAAAAAATGTGGATAACTGGATATGTGGAACTTTTAAAAGTACATTGGCATATAATTTTTTTATTTTCTTTTTTATATATTTCCATACCAAATATATTCAAAAATAAAAACTATAATCAACTATCAATTTGTAGTTGAACATTAAGTGTTTATGTAATTAAATAAGGAAGCAAAGAAAAGGATTTGAAGATTTGCTATTTAAACGTGTCTCTAACTCTTTTAAAATTGCAAAACGGCCCATAAAGTGTCCGATAGGTGTCTCCGAGTGTCGGATACGAAACGTGTCCTAAATGTCGATACGTTATGAAGTTGAAGTTTTCGTACTGCATAAGGGTGATGTTTTACATGGCAGAAATTATACTCTGAATGAATGATATGGGCCGACTCTTAAAAAAATGATATGGGCCGGGCTACTTGGTTATTTTGTTCGGGTCGAGTCTACTTGGGTTAAATAGTTAAATAGTGGGCTTAAATAGTACAAGCCACATGAGGAAAGCACAATTAGGTCCAAGTTAAAGTATTTTCTCGAGAGATCAACAATAAAAAAATTAACTTAAAAAACAAATTACAAAAAGGGTAAATTACAACCACCTCCCTGAGGTATAGTCAATTTACGAAAAAACTCCTTTTGTTTGGATAATTACATCTACCCCTCAACTATGATTTTTTCTTACACCACCCTTATGGTGTCAAATTCAACATAATCATCTAGATTTCGTGGAATGTGTTCTAGTTGTACTCGTTTTGTGTAAAAAATACAGTTTCTGATGCACCATAATCTGATATATGCAAGCCAAAAAACACATCTTATGATCATCTTATTTCACAATGTGGAGTTCGAATGGGATGAAACGGGTAGAAAGGTGATAATATTCCATATAATCTCGAAGATTCCACTGAATTTGAAACCGCAAAGGTGGACGTGCAAGAAGATTTATAGTTGAGGTAGGTGGTTGTAATTAACCAAACAAGAGAGGGGTTTTCTTAATCTGACCATATCTCAGGAGTAGTTGTAATTCACCCTAAAAAAAAAGAGAATCAATATTATATAATCTAAAATAATTATTTAAAAACGTTTTGGGAAGAATCCAAATTACTTTTCGATAACAAAATTGGATCGGAAATCAGAATTTTCAAAAGAAAATATATAATTACAATTTCAGTCAAAAAAAAAAATGGAAATCATCAGATCGGATATCAGAAAGTAGATATTTGTTCTCAAATCCAAAAATTTCGGATCAAAATCTGCAGAATTCAAGAATTTCATTCCAATTTACGCCCCTAAGTCAAGCATATGGCATTTGTTAGGTGATCCAATAGGATTTCATACAATGATATAATATATTTACATATTTATTTCTTAGTTTAAAAATAATAACATGACATGCTCGAACAATATATTATAAATTGAAGAAGTTTGTTAGGCGAATTTAAATTTTCTATAATGCATTAATTAGCTTTAATTTCACAAGTTGGGTTAGGATAAGATATGCTTGATGGGTCAACTTTCACATTTATTAATTGGGAGGGAGCCGATGGGACTGGCTAATAACATTTTAATAATTAATGAGATTTTAAAAATTGTCATTTTTATTAGTTCTAAGAAAAAGAAAAAAAAAATGAATTGTCAATTTTTTTTATATGAAAGTATTAAATGTTATTGTTGTAACTAAGACTTACGGAAATAACTACACAATTGATCTATCGACACAGATGAGTCACACAACACATACAAATCCTAATTATATATTGAAAAACTTATTCAACAATTATGTATTCAGGATTAAATCTTGAACCAATTAAAGGGTTCTAACTTCTAAGATAGACAAAAAAATGTTTAGAAATCCCCTATATGAATGAATACAACGACCCGATTAGGGTTACGTTTTTAAGGGTACAATCACAACGTTCATTGATCATTATAATTATTTTCTGAATTCTCTCTCTACTTTCACATTTTCCATTTGTCTCCATCTTCACCGGCGATAACACCGATGTTAGGTGAACTTTTCCGGTGGTCGAAGAATAAGGGTTTAAAAGGAGGTTTTGAGAATGTAGATTTTACACTATCACCAATAAATTAAACGTAGATTTCTAGGAATATAGGAAAATTCAGATCAAAGTCTCGCATTATTTGCATAACTAATTCGAGGTCAAGAAGGATGCTACATTTAGTTTCAATTAAAATCTCTAGATTTAGAGTTTCATTCGAGCTAAGTCTATCGCTATATCTTTTTAAGTAGTTTTCGCCGAATTTTGTCCTTACAAATCACTTGAGTCAACTATTTTCATATTTTCACACATTTCAGTTTCCCCTCACGAGACCAAAAAAATGGGGATATGGACTTTAATAAAAAAAAAAAAATACAGTTAATTATGGGTTCCTTCAATACCAAAAAATAAATAATAATTATAATAATAATAATAATAATGGCGAATTCGCTGACTGCCGTCTGGGTCTTTTTTTTACCTTTTTTT
>NW_012194881.1:3051145-3072015 GCF_000504015.1 Erythranthe guttata | reverse complement strand
GGGCGAAGTCGCGTAGCATGATGGTTGCTGGGAATGATATATATATATATATATATATATATACATATATATAATTTGTACACGTTGACAGAGCCATTAAATACCCCTACCTGCCATGAGTCACCTTCCATCAAACTATATTTGGCACATTCATTTATTATTTCCTTGTAATAATTCATACACATAATTGGCAAAACAAATTCAGTTTATCAGGCAAGCCAATTTACTACAAGGCTGGTTTTTATGGGATTTTGAGGCAAAACTACACACTGCTCCTGTTTAATTTTCTGCTGTCAAGAATAACTTTGAATTCAAAAATGGAATGTACAGTGATGCAAGAAGAAGAAGAAGAAGAAGAAGAAGAAGAAAACGAAGAGACTTTTCATTCTCCACTGCAAGAGATAATTACGAAGACGAAGAAACACGAAGAAACGAATGGCGACGAAGAGACGATCAAGCTCTCTCTCATGAGAACCATTGTTGAAAACAAATTAGATCCACCCCCATCTTCCAAGGTTCATGTCATCATCTCTCTCTCTCTCTCTCTCTCTCTTATAAGTGATTATGCATAAAAGTGTAGTTTTAATCCTCTAAACAGCTACTCCACACTTATGATTAAGTGTTTTTGGAACTAAATTATGGTGGAGTTTGCAAAAGCTTTTGAAAAGTGATTCTGAACTTCTAATTTTTTGGGATCATAATCACTTTTGAAGTGTTTGCAGTACCAGCTCTTGCTTTTACTTCTTTTAAAACAAGTTGTTATAAGCTCTAATTTGAAAAATATCCATAGACCTGCATTTTCTATTTAAATTGATTTTCCAGCATATTTGCAAACATCTCATTTTTTTAGAAATAAACACTTAATATTAATTTAACTCACAATCACTAACTTCTATTTTTAAATAAGCTTCTGCAAACAACACCTATATCCATTGACCGCGCTGAAATTAATTAATTAATTACCTAACTTCTTCTAATAATGCAGGCAATTAAAAAAATTATAACACTTATTAGTAATTAGTTTCAAGTTCAATATATATATATATGCACTATTCTAATTCTTGACCAAGTCGTTTGGTTTGGTTGGTAGAGCTGACAAACCAACTTCTTTATATAGTCAGGCCACCATGTTAGGACTTCAACTAATTAGGGTTTCAGTCCGAAGTGTACACCGGATAAAAGTCTCCCACAAACCAACATGGATGTGTGCGTTTTCGTGCGAATAATCAACACGAGCGATCTGATTTACAATAGAAAATCATACCTGATTTTCGGGAGGAACAAAAAGTACTTATTACATTATAAACACAATTAAAGTACACTTAGGTGGCGTTTGCAAAGGCTTTTCGAAATAAATTATGAGCTTTTTTTTTTTTTTTTTGCACATAATCTGTTTTTACGTGTTTGCAAAACAAGCATTTGCTTTTAATTCTCTCAAAATAAGTTGTTTTAAGCTATAATTTTAAAAACACCAGCTTACCTGTTTTTTTTCTATTTAACTCAGAATCACTAAATTCTGCTTTTAAATAAGCTTTTGCAATAAAATTATACATAGTAGTTGTGAGATTTTGTTGTGGTTAATTATTACTGAACAGCTGTTAATAATAAGCAGGATAACATAGATGACCTGGCACTAAGAAGGTTTCTTCGCGCACGAGATCTTGATGTAGAGAAAGCATCCTCGATGTTCGTGAGGTACTTAGAGTGGAGGCGTTCGTTTGTTCCAAAGGGTTCGGTTTCAGAATCGGAGATTACAAATGAAATTGCACAGAATAAAATGTTCGTGCAAGGCAGCGACAAGCAAGGCCGCCCCATTGCAGTTGTTTTCGGTTCTCGACATTTTGCGTGCAAAGGAGGATGCGTCGACGAATTCAGGCGTTCGTCCCTTTTTCCACTTCTTTATTTTTTTTATTTTTTTTTCTCGTAATTTTCACGTATTCGTGTTATTTTTTTTACAGGTTTCTTGGTGTTTGCACTGGATAAACTATGTCACAGGTATATATATCCTGGAGAGAAAATATAGATAATAAATTTTGGAATAAGATCATATTATTTATTTATTTTATTATTATTATTTTTTTTAATTTTGTTGTAAAATAGGATGCCTGAAGGACAAGAGAAATTCACAATAATTGGTGATCTTAAAGGATATGGCTATTGCAACAGTGATCTACGTGGAAACCTTGCAGCTATTACCATTCAACAGGTTCAAAATAACCTTTTTTTTTTTTTTAATTATTATTATTAAATTTAGTTTTTACCACACTGTAAAAAAATTAGGCGAAATCATAAATGAAGAATCTTGATCTTGAACCTTGAACCTTGAACACAGGAATACTACCCAGAAAGACTTGGAAAATTGTTTGTGATCAACGCACCGTATATATTCATGACCATGTGGAAGATCGTTTGCCCGTTTATCGACAAAAACACAAGGAAGAAGGTAAAAATAATCTATCGATTTTCAAGTTTATTCTACTTCATAATGTGATAATCTGATATTATTAATTATTATTTTTTAATTATTACCTGTACGAAGATCGTATTTGTGGAGAACAAAAGACTGCGCGAAACTCTTCTCGAGGACATAGACGAAAGCCAGCTTCCAGATATCTACGGAGGTAAACTCCAGCTTGTTCCCGTACAAAATGGCTGAAGATGAAAACGAAAATATCAAATATAAATATTAATCGAGCATATAATATGTAATGCATTATGTATGTGTGCACATTTCGAATTCTTACGTACAAGTTTGAGGAGGAAAAAAGATACCTGTACTCATTTACGGTGGAGGGCTATGTAAATTCGACTTCGTTTCGTACCGTAAAAACTGAATCTTTATTACCAATATTTAGTTATTTACCAATAGTCTCCACAAGAACACGAGCCCTTCTCAAACCTATGAAACCGAATCCTATCCCTCACCGTAATCACTCTATGTAATAACCTCGACACAATCTTAATCCAACCGTGGCAATCGAGACAAGTGCGCAAGTTTTTCGAAATCGCAATTTCGGTCCCGGGGCTAGATTTAAGTATCCCGAAAGCCAACGCCAACTTTTCGCTGTGATAATTCAAATTCTCCTCCTTCTCTTCCTCGGATATATCCATCAAAACCAACTCTGGGGCAGGGGCATAACCGTCCATTCTCGATCGTCGGATCAAATTTTCTAATAATCCGTAAATAGCTTCGGTTTCAGGGTGTGATCTGTCGCCCGCCTTGAAGTGGTGGACCCCACCATGCAATTCAACCCAACTCTTGCCTATGCTCTTACGAACCCCCTTCTTGTTCATAGTGTGCCTCAGAGTTTCTGCATTACCCCATTTATTAATATTGCAGTATATATTCGACATCAACACATAATCGCCACTACCAAGATTCTTTATTTTATCAATAACGAATTCACCCAGCTGGGAATTCCGGTGAGTTTTACAAGCACTGAGAAGTGTCCTCCATATAACAACATCGGGTTCCATCGGCATTTCCTTAACCACCGCATAAGCTTCTTCTAGAAGCCCAGCTCTTGCGAATAGGTCAACCATTGCTCCGTAATGCGGGAGTTGGGGCTGAACTAAATAATTGTTTTTCATAAGATTAAAATACTCTCGGCCCTTTTCTACAAAACCACAGTGGCTGCACGCTGTAATGATCCCGATGAAAGTCACGGCATCAGGTGAAATATTTTCTCTTTGCATAGTTGAGAAAATCGAAATTGCATCGACTGCAAGACCATGCATTGCTAGCCCATTTATCATTGCGTTCCATATTGAAATATCGTGCTTTTTAGCAGCATTAAATACCGATTTTGCTGTTTCAATTCTTCCGCATCTTGAATACATGTCTACTAAGGCAGAAGACAATATGAAATTCAGTTCGATTTTCTTCTCTATCATTAAATCGTGCACGAACTTTCCATGATTGAGAGCTCCAAGCCTCGAGCATGCTGTTATTACAGAAGCAAATGTGAATCCATCGGGTTCAATTTTTGTTCCCAGCATCTCTTTGAAGATGCCAATTGCTTCTAGAAAGTATCCACTTTTGACACAACCTCCAATAATCGAGTTCCAAGTGACCACATCCCGGGCAGGTAATGCAGAGAATACTTTTTTGGCAATATCAATTTCGCCAGCTTTCATCAAACTATCGATCAACAAGTTGGCGGGGACCACATCGAGATTGAAAAGGGATACATCATCGAGTAGTTGGTGAGCAAGTTTGGGCTTTTTACAAGCTGTGTACACTTTTAACAACGTGGATAAAAGTGATGAGTACGTTTCGTAACCATGTTTGATGATTTTACAGTGCACAGAAACTGCGGTCCTGAAATGGTGGGGCTGCTTGCATGATTCAAGAATGGCGAAGAGCACTCGGTCATCTTCATATTCTTCAAAATAGTATGTAATAATCAAATTTCAAATACGGCATCTTCATATACTTCAAAAGTATTTTTTTACAAAGGCAAAACTTATATTCCATCGTATTATTAATACGATGCAGTAGCCGATATGAAAAACGATGCAGGGAATTTATATCAATTGAGCAGAATCTATGTTCCTCTAGTTCGATAAATAAATAATCTATAGTCGATATGCTCGAACAAGTTGATCAAGCTAACGAAAGGATAATTACGATTTCCGGAAAAAAAAAAAAAAAGCAAGGTTCTGCTCTGTCAAGTTCAAATTCACTCAACTAAACAGTAAGACAAGAATTCGAAAACAACAAGGTTAATCTGATGTACTGCTTCCGTAATTGATTTCTTTCGATAAAAAAAACATTATAATATCAGTAAGAACAATCAAATCCAGTAACTATTACTATGTAATTAAACAACACTTCCGCATAAAACAATTGAATGAAAAAAAATGATTAATGATGAATAACTAACCAGTTATTGGATAAATATTTTGCGGTGAAGCAACAGTTGGATGAGGTTTTGGGGTGAAAACGGCGGTGTGGCGCCGACGGAACGGCGGCACCGGAGAAAGTAGTCTCCTCCTCAGATTTCCATTACTGAGCAATTTCATTCGTCAATTTGTTGCATAATCAGGTTCGAAGTTCGGGCCCTAACCTCGTACACTTCGATGAAGATTCTTCGTCTTCTTCAGTTGATGTTTGCTGCGAATTTGATGCATCAACGAAGTTGCTGTTTGTGGGTGGGGTTCGGCCATTTTTGCTGGCTGAAGAAAATGGATTTGGGGGAAAATTAAATTCGGACCGTTACTAGTAATGGGCCTAGGGATTCAAATATTAATGGGCCGGTAAATATAAGACTTTTTCACTTTGGACTTGATAATTACCGTTCCATATTTACGAATACCGTTCGCAATAATTCACTATCCACGATTCCACCCTCATTTTATCTCTCTAGAGGAAAAAAAACAACTCTTAAGCTATAATATTTTAAAGGGTGTAAATTTAGATCAGATGGTCTGTTTTAATAGGAAAATCGGATGCCATAGGATGATTGACACGTGATAGTTTAAATGAAAATATATAATTAGGATTCTAATAATTGGAAAAAGAAATGAAAAGGGAAAAAGAAAACTCAGCAGAACCCATAACCCCTCTAACCCTAATTATAATCACCTTGATTTATTAAGAGTTAAGACTTAAGAGTGCCACATGTCAAAAAAATAGTGGAATCCAATTTATATTAAATATCGGCTGATCCGCTCAGAATTTAATATATATTTTAAATTGTCCCAAATCTTGTCTTATTCAAGCGATTTACAAACGAAAATGCGTGCATCGAATGGATAAGGATCGGGATAACATTACAATGAGGTAGAGATAGTTGGAATCTACCAAAATAAAAATATACAAATTAAATAATTAATGAGAAAATAAGTGCCAGTGAAACTATACTAAAACAAGAAGTTTTCTTCTATATCATCTACTCGCGTGCAGTGATCTACTTTTGCGTTCGTGTTTAATATACCAAATGCAGTTAATATACCAAGTGATTGATAATACATGATGGAGTTTTTCTAAAAGCTTGTCTCTAAAATGACAAAACAAATTAATTAATAAATAAATGTGAAATATAAAGTATAGAGATAGCAAAATGAATAGTGAATGAGGTAGTTGGAATTGGAAGAAGTGAAAAAAACGGACAAAGGGCCAAACTAATTTACAGGCAGCATGCATATATACCTCTGCGTGGCTCAGACATGGTTCATGGGGGGCGATAACCCCTTTCCCACTACCGTACGCCTCTGTCCTTAGATTATGACGTGTCACTTGTTGATTCGACACTTTCATTAATGCCCTCCTTGACCAGCTTCACCACTTGTTCAAATACAATATATATATATATGTTGTTTTGTTTTTCTTGATATATAATATAGACGAAATATGGGTGAATTGCATTTTGCACCCCATAATTAACCCTAATTGGTGCTTTGCACCCTAATATTTTCAAAGTAGCAAAGTCCACCCCACATCAATTCCTTATGAGATTTTATCCCAAGAATTAACGGGGATGTTTGATTATGTTTCTAATGAGATTTTCCAGTTTTCAAAATTTCTGATGGAAAAAGTAGATGTATTGGTTTTTGTGTAGAAAATGAGAATATGTTTGGATGAAAAGGTGTTTTTAGTTTTATGTAGGTGTAGAAATGAGAATATGTTTGGTTGTGTTGTGTTTTCTCTACGAAATTACGTGCAAAAGTATAATATAATGATGATGGTGATTATTATTATTATTATTATTATTATTATTATTATTATTATTATTATTATTATGATTGATGAGATGGGAGAAAAAATAGAGGAGAGAGAAATAGGTTAGTATGTATTATTATAGGTTTGAAAAGTGAGAAAAATATGAATAGTGTATTTCTATTGGAAATTGTTTTAAGAAAAATAGGAATTTCCAAGTAAAAAGTCTCAAACAAACATAATCTCAGTTTTATGTATAGTATAAAACTAGAAATTCATTTTGGAAATAGAAACAAACATGCCCAATATATCACGATATTTTAACTTTTGAAGGATTTTCATGCTTGATGGCCGGTATATTTTTTTTTTCTTTTTGTAGTTTAAAAAAATATTTGTAAAGCCTTATTCTAATTAATCCATTTAATTTTCATCAACTACGCATTAAAAAAAAAGTTATTAATGTCCTACACTACAGTTCTCATTCTATTTTTATTTTTAAATATACATTAATTTTATGGAAAATTTGGATTTTTTAAATTATTTTGAAAATTAAAATTGAATTAGAAATTTTATATACATTTTTTAACTCTATGCGAAACATATAAAATAAATCATCAGTTATATTTTTAAATTATATACAAGTAAAATAATTAAAATAAATATTAAGTAAGAAAACAAAACATAAAGAAGAATGAAAATTCCTTCAAAAATGTAAAACATCGCGATGTATTGATTTTTTTGGCTAAAATATCACAAGACAATTGAGGTAGGGTGCATTTTGCCATAAGATATATTTTGTGAGGGTGTAATTTGCCAATTTACAAATAATAGGGTTTAAAATGCAAACACTGTTAATTATGGGGTGCATAACGCAATTCACCCGACGAAATATTATTTTAATTTTCTTTGCAACCGGAGTCAATTAATTAATTACTTGATTAGATGCATTTTCTCGCAATTGGCAAATTAATAATATAATACATTATGGCCACATTTTATAAATTAATATGTATATATTTCACCTATGCAACTGCAATTATTTATATATATATGTGTGTAAAAAATGTGAATGTAGGATTAATAATAATAAGTTAAAAGCAAAATCAGAATTGACAGTGGTAACAGTCATGAGATGGGTGGTACATAATTCTCACCAATATATTTCAGAATAAGGTACATGCTTCAGATATCCTCTAACCCTGCAACTTAATTACCTTCCCTCTTTTTTTTTTTTTTTTTTTTACTATAATGTAATATATAATATATATGTGTCTATATTCATTTACCAACACACGGACCGAACGATATTTTTCATTCCGAATTCTGAATTTTAAATTTTTTTTGAATTCAACAGATTTCGATCAGAAAAGTTCCGATTTCGAAACAAGTTTTTTCATTCAGATTTCCAATTTTTTCAACTGAATTTGAATTAGCTAGTTTTTCGCTGCGATTTTGATTATATTTGGGATTGTTCCCAAGTTCTAAGTTCGATCCGTATAGATTTTACACCTCTAGGTACGTAGGTTCAATTGACTTCTGTTTCTTGTGTCGAACTCCACATGACATAGGCAGCAAATTAAAAAAATGTCGGAAAAGCAGGGTCACGAACGTTAGCATTCTGACGATTAAGTTGCAATTTTCGGAGAAGATGAAAGGGGAAGAAATAAATTAAAATTATGATAGATATGCCTGCAATTTACACATGGATGAAATTCTGGATGTTCTGCATTATGTAAATTTCCAATTTGAACATTTATTTTTCTTTTCATTTTAATTTTAAAAAAATTCCATAATTTTTTATATCAAAATCTAAATTAAATGTGGGATAGTTGTTATTTGTGACAAAACATATTGCAATATATATATATATATATAACCGAAAAATTTAAATAAACGAATCTCCGTATTTTTCCAATTTCTATTAAAAAGATCTCTACTTTCGAACAAAGTTTTCATTTCGATTTTCAAAATTTCGGTTTTCAAATTAATTCTACGAAAATTTGTAATTATTTCATTAAAACATGGAAAAATGTTCATTATGATTTTCAGCATGAGAGTTCTAAAAGTTCAATAATTTAAAAAAAAAAAAAATAATAATAATAAAAAGACAGCCTTAATATTTATTTAATTTATTTATTATGATCAGATTTCAGAATCAAAGGTTAGGGGGCCTGTGCCCCGACTGTAACCATCTTTATTTTCTCGTTTGCCTGAGAAACTATCTGACTTTCTTTTGTACTATCTCTGAACTCACCTTGCAAATGAATAGTATTTCTTTCTTTTTTCTTTTCTTTTATTTTATTTAATTTTCTCTACCCTCTTTAATTCTTTGCACTAGTTTTTCTAACTTCAATAACCTCACACAGCTAATAAAACAGTCAATTGTTTCATGATACACACACACACACACACTAGGCTGATCTCTCTACTCGTATATATATTTATAACATACAAGGGCACTTTGGTCATTGCATATGGGGTGGTTCAAAGTCCAAACTGCCCCTCGTGATTTTCTCCAATATATAAGCATTATAGGGTAAGATAGCCTTTTCCCACATAGCCTAGCTAGTTTTGGTTTCACTTGCAAATTGGTTTTTTTTTTCTTCAATTTTGCAAGATTTTTAAATACATTAAGAAACAGTTACTCCCTCCGTTCTCTTTTAATTGTGGTTTTGTAAGTTTTTCGCACGAATTAAGGATTTCATTAAATGTTTTTTGATTTTAGGAAAATGCATAATTTCAGACTAAAATGACATTGTCGTATAATTAATAAGAGAGATAAATGAATGGTTGCAAATTTAGATCGGATGGCCTGTTTTAATAGGAAAATCGGAGGTTATTTCTATGCTACACCCGGTGAAAGTTACACCGGGTGATTTTTTACCGTTGATCTACACGCACCAATATGGGTGTATGTGTGTTTGTGTGTATATGAATGGTAAAGATCTACCCGGTGTATTTCACCCGGTGTAGCATAGTATAAGCCAAAATCGGATGCCATAGGATGATTGACACGTGGATAGTTTAAATAAAAATATAATTAGGATTCTAATAATTTGAAGAAAAAAAAAGGAAAGCCCCAGCATAACCTGTAACCCATCTAGCCCTAATTATAATCAGCGTGATTTATTAAAAGTTAAGACTTAAATACCATATGTCAAAAAATTAGTGAAATCCGATTTATATTAAATATCGGCTGATCCGCTCAGAATTTAATCTCTAAATGAATTAATAAAAGAGTGTTGGAAATACCGCTCTTACAGAGTCGTTAGCTAGACGTCACACTCTTCTTATTCCAACAACTAAGTCGTTTTATACTATTATTAAATAAACTAGCATAGTAAAATTTGAGAAAGTAGTACTGTTCATATTTTATATAACATTAGTTTTTTTTACGTAGTAAGATTTATAATCCAAACAAATAAGTTAAGATTTAACAAATCGAATTTCTATTTTATCTCTGAAGATTTGAGATATATTGATGAAAAATAGGAGACTGAAGTCGGAAGGATTCTTCACGGTTCAGTATCATATAGTTAGAAAATTAGTACATAACACATATTTTGAAATAAATAATTACAAAAATACCATTATGATTTCTTAGGGTTGCCCTAACTTTTTTTTTTATTTTTTTTTTATATATATAAGATATCATTAATAACTTCTATCGAAGTAAATGAAAACACAATATAATCAAATTTAAGCAGTTTTTTTTTTTTTTTTTTGGTAGTGCGAAGTAATCTGCAGCCAACCAAATTATTGAGTTCTACATTCTTGTATAATAATTTGTAAACCATACAAGAGATGTAAACGACCTTAGGCTAACCACGCGTGAGAAGCGCTACCTAGCGATTGTTGGCAAGGAAATTCAAACTTGAGTCGACTTACACAAGTTCACTTGCTTCGACGTTCGTAAAACTTTCAGTTTTTCACTTCTAATTAATTATGATGCATTCCTTTAACAAAAAAATAAAGTAATATTTAAAATAGATGTTGTTACAAATACATCCTGATGTCATGAAATCCAAAAAGATATCTACATTAATTAAATTAAATTGCAGCTAGATTTTACATATGATAAAACGATATCTACATTAATTAAATTAAATTGCAGCTAGATTTTATACATGAATATAAAGTAATAATTAAATAATTAATGCTGACTGCAAGGACTAAAGTAATTAATTGCTTATATAGGATAAGTTGGAACCATTGATTTGCAGCTTTGAACAGAAGCCAAAAAAAAAAAAAACAGAACCCTACAGAGGGAGCCAATACAACAGTAGGCCGTAGGTACACTATGAGATCATTACAAAACCAAATTTAAAGGACATTCATTTTTCAGTTATTCCATTATTATTGCAGATTTTATTTTTTTCTTTTTCAAAAAGGACAAAAAAAATCTATGGTGAAAAAAAACAAATTTTCTTACAAGGGCTTTTCTGGCAAAGTACAAAAGAGCAAAAGGATGGCTAGCTAGTGTGCAGTGAATAGTGACGAGAGTTAGATGTTGCACCTGATTATTTACACGAACTGAATTTGAATCGTAGATTTAATAACTATCCACTAAGAACGCATACACATGGGTGTGTGTGTGTGTGTGTGTGTGTGATTATATTTAGACAGTGGTGAAACTAGGATTTTATAACTAAAGTGTCGAAACATATACACCTATAATAATTAAATTTCGGGGTTTCGGTATGATTTTTTTTTTCGGAAAAACCTGAAGAAATGGAAAAGATAATCTTTTAGGACTCTTTTTGCATTAATTCAGACTTTGAATGGACTAAATAATAAAAATTGAGTGGGATAAAATAAATATATACATATAATTTAGTGGAATTTTTTTCAAATGAGGATGAACTTGAGTAGACTCATTTATTATTTTTCTATGTTTTCTTCAACTACATCACTTAATTTTACTTTATATATAAAACTAAACTCTTAAAAATTATAGGAGTACAATACAAATGCAATAAATTATATATACTCATATAATAATAAAAATAAAAATTGAGACTGGCCATTGCCCCGTTTGACTCTACACTGGTTTTGCTAGTGTGTGTATATCTACGGTTCAAATCCATCAGATGTAAATTATAACTATGCGTAGGATCTAATTTCCCTAGTGATGATTATATATATATAAAAGCCAACAACAAATCAAAACCCTCAAAGAAAATCAAAAGGGAAAGTTAATTAGCGAAAATGGATCCTGATGCTTTCTCAGCGAGCTTGTTCAAGTGGGACCCAAGAGGTGCTATGCCGCCGACGAACAGGCTACTCGAGGCGGTGCTGCCGCCGCCTCCTCCGCCGCCGTCGTCGGCCTACTCCGTGAGGCCGAGAGAGCTCGGCGGTTTGGAGGAGCTTTTTCAAGCTTATGGGATAAGATACTACACCGCCGCGAAAATAGCGGAGCTCGGGTTCACTGTGAACACGCTCTTGGATATGAGGGACGAGGAGCTTGAGGAGATGATGAACAGCCTCTGCCAGATTTTCCGGTGGGATCTCCTCGTCGGCGAGAGGTACGGAATCAAGGCCGCCGTGAGAGCTGAGCGGCGCCGCCTTGATGACGAGGAAGCACGGCGGCGCCACCTCCTCTGCGGCGACGCCACCACTCATCATGCCCTTGACGCCCTCTCTCAAGAAGGTTCGTCTTACGTGAATTGCATGCATGGAAATCTGTATCTATATGTGTATGTATATATGTGTATATGAGTGTGACATGGTTTTTTTTTGTTTTGAATGTTTGTAAACAAAAAAAAGGGTTGTCGGAGGAGCCGGTGCAGCAGCAGGAGAAGGAGGCGGCGGGGAGCGGCGGAGGAGGGGTGTGGGAGATGGTGGTGGCGGCGGGTGGCAGGAAGCAGCAGCGGCGGAGGAAGAACTGCAGGGGGCGGTCGAGAATGGCGGCGTCCATGGACGATGACGACGACGACGACGACGATGAAACTGAGGGGGCGGAGGATGACGAGAACTGCGGCGGAGGGGGTGGAGGTGGTGGAAGCGAGAGGCAGAGGGAGCACCCGTTCATAGTGACGGAGCCGGGGGAGGTGGCGCGTGGGAAGAAGAACGGACTTGATTACCTGTTCCATCTGTATGAACAGTGCCGCGAGTTCTTGATCCAAGTTCAGAACATTGCCAAGGAGAGAGGTGAAAAATGCCCTACCAAGGTTTGTTTTTCTTTTTTAATCAATTATTTATTTTAATTTTATATTTTGTCCAATTTTATAAATATTTAATATCTATTTTTAAATATACAAAATGAGATAAAAAGGTAGATTTGAAAAGTATATATATAGTCTTTGCAATTTGTCTTGTATTTCATGTACTTGTTATGGTGGTGTAAATCGGACCGATCGAATTGGAATTAGTCATTTCCGATATTTTTAAACTAGTTCCAATTTCGTTCCAAAAAAATGGGAAAATTTGGAAATCGGAATTTCGGAAATTGGAACGAAAAAACTTTTTTACAAAATTGGAAAATTTTGGACTGGAGTCGGCGGAATTCGGAAATTTTCAATTTTTGCGCACATTAAATATAAAATTAATAATAATATTAGTATTTTAATTATGATAATTGGAAAAGGTTCGAAATTTTTGAATTTATTTTCGGAACTCTAATCGAATCGGAAATCGGAATATCATATATATTCCAATTTTAATCCAAATAATTTTAGAAAAATCGAAAATTCGAATTTCAGAATTCGGATTGAAAAATACCCTTCCAAAATTAAAAAAAATTGGATCGGGATCGGTGAAAATCGGGAATTCGTTCCAATTTCCACCCTCAAGTCTTGTTAAGTGTCAAGAAAATGATATATAGAACACTCCATTATTTTACCAAAACAATAAATTAAAAAAAATAATACACTTTGTTCATTTTCATGACACGTGGATGAAAAATTCCGTACAAACCGGAGCTGAATTGGGCTCAGAAAAAGCCCCAGCGAGGTGTCAACATGGGAGCGTGACAACTCACGTACGATTTTCTGGGCCTATCTGCAAAAAACTTTAAAAAAATAGGCCCAAAAGAATCACCACGCACCACTCCTCACTCGACACGTGTAAACTTCAAGAAAACAATTTATTCTTAAACTGATATTACCATATTGCCCTTCTTTCTTCTGTTTTGCAGGTGACGAATCAAGTTTTCAGGTACGCGAAGAAGGCAGGGGCGAACTACATCAACAAGCCCAAGATGCGGCACTACGTCCACTGCTACGCGCTCCACTGCCTCGACGAGGACACCTCCAACGCGCTGCGACGCGCCTTCAAGGAGAGGGGCGAGAACGTAGGCGCGTGGAGACAAGCGTGCTACAAGCCGTTGGTGGCAATCGCCGCCAGGCAAGGGTGGGATATCGACGCCATCTTCAACGCCCATCCTCGCCTTTCCATATGGTATGTCCCCACCAAGCTCCGCCAGCTCTGCCACGCTGAGAGGAGCTGCGCCGCCGCCGCCGCGTCGACATCCATCTCCGGCGGTGGGGTTGATCACTTGCCCTTCTAGTGGCTGAACAAACAAACAAACAAACTATGGGTGGTTTTGACTTTTGGGGGGAAAGTTTAATTTTAAGGGACTAAATTGAACGAAAGTTTAATTTTAAGGGACTAAATTGAACTTTTTTTAGTATTTGGTGGATTTTCTTGTAATTTTTTTTTTAAGAAGTTTGGAGTTTCGTAACCATGGCTGTTTTTTTAGCTACCAATCTTAAATTATGGCTAGGAGAGGAAATCGGATCGAAATTAGCATTTTTGAAAATGCAAAACTAATTTCAATTCCGATAAAAAAAAAAATCAGAAAATTGGAATGAGAAACGTGCTCCATAATTAAAACGTTTTGGGTTTGAATCAACAGAATTTGAAAGTTTCAATTTTGTTTAGGCTATAATACAAAATACATTTATAATATTCATATTATAATTGTAGTTTCCGGAAGAAAAAAGTCGGAATTCTTGAAAATTAAAATTGGAACATAGATCGGAATTGAATTCATTGAGTATCCGATTCCATTTTGAAAATATCTAGAAGAATCGTAATTCGGAATGCAAAATATATACATACTTCCAAAATCGGAAAATTTCGAATCGAAATCAATGGAATTCGGAATTTTCGTCCCAATTTCCACCCCTAGATACGGCTGGTGGAGCTTTTCGACGAGCACAAACTGATTCCCGAATATGCAATAAGTTAACGAGTTTCTTTTATTCAACATGAAGTGGGAAACCTCAACAGCAAATCTGAGGTTTCTGAATACGGGATGACAAATGATGTTCCAAAATCAGAAATATCCGGAACGAAATCAGCGGAATTCGGAAATTTCTGTTCCAATTTCCACACCTAATTACACCACAAATTCTAAGAGCAAACAAGCAAATGAAATTATATTACATACTACATCATGAAGAATGAGTAGGGTACTTCCACTGTACATCAGCCCAAGTGCTGACACCGTCGGTCACGTCCTTAACCACAGATGCCACCTCATCAACGTTAACTCGAATCTGCAGCTTGCTGTCTCTTTCTCGCACCGTCACCGATGTTGTTGAATCGACTGTTATCGCAAACGGCACTCCAAGTTCATCTGTTCTCGCATATCTCCTTCCTATCGACGTACCTGCACATATACATATAATGCATGAATATCTCTAGTATTTAGGTAGATTCACATGTCGAATCGAATCGAATTCATAATGTACTATATATCAGTTCACTAAAGAAGCAGCAAATTCAATTCAAGATTTTTGGCTAATAATCGACCAATCTTGAAAAGAATCAAGTTATATTCAACATAACCCCCTAAATGGTGAGGTTTTCGGGGGTAATTTACTACAAAAGTTGCATTATAGGGGATTTTTTTGGCAATATTAATAACAACGGCACCTTTTTAACAAATAGGGTAAATACAAGGGAGTTGAATGCAATAAAACAAAACATTTCATAGAAAGTAGTATGAAAATATTCCGAAGGTGCAACGTACCTGTAATATCGATTTTGTACGAGATCCCGACAGCAGTGAGTGACCTGGCAATTCTTCTGGCAACCTCCTCGAACTCCTGATTCTGAACAAGAGGGAGTACGGTGCATTTGATTGGAGCAATTAGCGACGGAAACCGAAAGACGTTCAATTGTTCTTCCCCACCGTCTCTAGCAGGCCTTGTATAAAATGTATGCTCATAGAGACAGTAAATGATTCTTCCTATACCGAACGATGGTTCGATAACGGACGGTGTGAAAACCCTTTGATGCTCTTTTTTAATCTCTTTGGAAATCGAGACCATGTTACTCTTTATGGTCACATTTTTGTCGAGGGTGCAAACTTTGAAATCCGCCTCTCCCTTTGCTTCCAAAGTTGCTTTCATCTCCATTGCTTCCTTTTCGCCCATAGCCTGTTTATAAAGTTCGGAACGAAGTTAATTTTACGAGTTTTCAAGATCCAAATAGTGTTAGTTGTCAACGGGGAGATATCAATCCTCCTCAAATCTCCAAACAAAACGGAATCACGGGTACAAAGGGAATTTAGTCAAAACGAAAACGGAAGTAATATATATATATATATGTGTGTGTGTGTATACCTCTAAAGCTTCGACCACCATCTTTTGGCTACCTTTAAAGGCAAGACCGAGCTCTTTCTTTACTGGAGCTATAACAAGTTTCTGAACAAGACCAAATAACATTACAACGAAGGGCATAAAAGTCATAGAAAAATGCATTTAAATTTCCACTAGTAAAAAGGGGTTAAATATATATTTCAAAACGAGGAGAAAGAAGAGACCTCGACTTCTCTAGGCTCAGGATATTTTTCATGTGCGACGAGAGGAGTGCCACTATGATCCTGCAAATACAGGTCGTATAGTGAACCCATAAAATGCGTATTCACCACAAAATCACGGAAAAAAAACGAAAAAATAAAATAAAAAAATTCTTACAGTGTGAGCACGTAAATCGTACGCTGATCTATCGGCAATGCCAACACACTCGATCCAATCATGCGTGCATTCAATTTCAGCATCCCAACAGTCGGCAGCATAGTGTGCCATCTCGTTTGCTTGATGTTGACGGAACCTCAACCGGTCTTTGTCAATACCAATATGGGTTAAGAACAAGTACACTCGAGCCATGAAATAACCCAAGGTTTCATTATTCACAATCCCCTAAACCACACAGAATTATTTAACAGAGGCGAATAAAAACTAAAACATGAGTCAAATCGACAAGAAGAAAGCTAGATAATAGACCAACCTCCAAAACTGCTACTCCGATAGGTATTCTTCTCGCCGGTCGTTCAGACACTTGATCTTCTCTTGTGAGCATTAGAAATTCCAAATTCGAAATTTCAGAAAATTTGGGGTGAGATTTGTCATCGGGGTCTACAAAGTGTTCAATCTCTGCCAACGTAAATTCACGGACCCTCAAAAGACCCTGCCTCGGTGAAATCTGCGAAATTCATGCACGTAATTAAGCAACAGAGAGATTTTACTATATATTCATATACTGTCAGCAAAATATCGAAAAAAAAAAAAAAAGAATATGGATGTTGATGCAATCAATATGGTAGTATATAAGACCTCGTTACGAAAAGCTTGACCAATCTGTGCGGCCGCAAAAGGGAGCTTGTTCCCATTGTAGTAGTACAAGTCCTTAAAATTCACAAAAATCCCTTGAGCTGTCTCGGGACGCATAAACCTGCGACCAATCAGATTTCAAAAGTCAACTCAAAAAATCGTAAAAAAAAATGACGTGGAAAATTGGGTCAACGTATTCTCACCCGGGGCTCAAGCCAGATGGACCAATGGACGTCTTAAACATTAAATTGAACGGATAAGGGTCCGATAGAGCATTCTTTGTATCAGGAGCAGTAATCCCGTAACTCTTTATTTTTGCACCGAGCTCTTCCTCAGAGAGGTCGTCTAATACCGCGAGCACATGCCTCAGTTCTGCTGCCAGCTCAGCGCTGAGATTATGGTCGTTTTCGATCTTGTCTTTGCAATAGTCCTTGACCAAATGGTCCGCTCTGTAACATCTTCCAGTCTTTAAATCTTTAACCATGAGGTCAGTGAATTTATCGACATGGCCTGATGCCTTTAGAACAACCTCCGGTGTAACGGAAGGGCAATCGACTTCTAGCATGTTCTCTTCAAGGACAAAATGCTGAAACCCAAATATGACACTTAGATTATGAGCTGTTTTTTTCTCTTATAATATGTATTTAGGTGTTTGCAAAACCGACTTTTGCTTCTCTTAAAATAAGTTGCTTTAAGCTATAATTTTAAAAGCACTCATGCACCTGTTTTTTCTATTTAAATTGATTTTCAAGATTTTTTGCAAACATCCCCAACTTTTAAAATTACGCACTTAATATCAACTAACGGTGGTGTTTGCAAAAGTTTATTTAAAAGCAGAAGTTATGGATTGTGAGTTAAATTGGTTTTAAGTGCTTATTTCAAAAAGTTGGGGATGTTTGCAAAGTCACTGGAAAATAAACTTAAATAGAAAAAGCACGGTCATGGGTGCTTACAAATTATAGCTTAAAGTTACTTATTTTAAGAGAAGCAGAAGCAAAAGTTCATTTTGCAAACACATAAAAATAGATTATGAGCAAAAAAAAGCTCATAATCTATTTGTAAAAGCTTTTGCAAACACCACCTAACTCACAACCACTAACTTATGCTTTTAAATAAGCTTTTTGCAAACACCACCTTAACACCTTGGTAAAATTAACCTTAATTAATAATTATCATAACTACATAACCAAACACAGGTTAAACCTCTTTAAATTAATACAATCCAAACTATCAAAATTCTATTAATTTACCGAAATATTAAATTATCAAACTAATAATTTAATACGTTTTTTCTGAGGAGGAACACGATAAATTATTATTTATCCAGGTTCTAGTTACTGGTCTATTAATCACCATCAGAAAAATTAACATATAATTAAAACTAATTATCAACAATAGAAACCCTAAAAATGCCAATCCAAAATTCTGGGGGTTTCGTAAACTGGAGAAGTGAATACCTGCCGCCAAAAGGCGAGGACGTTAGACTTAACGGCGCATCCGGGTGGGCCGTAATCGTAAAGTCCGGCAACGCCGCCGTAGATTTTGAAAGAGGGGATAAAAAACAAACGCCGCTCTAGCGTGTTGACGACGGCGTGCCGGAACGCCTCCTTGTTGCGGGTTTCTTGGGCGGCGTCCATTTCTCAGCACACAAGACAAGAATCAACAAAGCCCCTAAGATTTCTATCTACGATCTATCCTATTCTGGCTACTGTGGGGACGAGAAGAAGAAAAATATCAGTTGCAGATTCTCAGTTTGGCCGTTTTGGGCTTAATTTCAATTTGCACCCTTGAAAAGCATCATTTTCGCACTCTGCATCCCGAAAATAATAAATAACACTTTGCACCCTCAAAACATGTTTAATCATTCAAAGTGCACTATAATATATTTTTCGGCCATAATTGTCCGTCGTTTAACTTATCTTTTGACCGTCAACATGGTCAGTTTCATCTATTCAATTGATTTTTTCTTCAGGGTGGAACGTTGCTAATATATTTTCGGGCGAGAATAACTCTGTTGACAATCAGAAAATAGGTCAACAATGGAAATTTAGGACGGAAAATAAATTAGCGTGCAATTTGAACAATAAAATATATTCCAAGGGTTCAAAGTGTTATAAATTATTTTTGAGTACAAAATGCCAAAATAGTACGTTTCGAGAGTGCAAAGTGAAATTAAGCTGCCTTTTTTTGGGGCCCGAATTTTTTTTTTTTTAATATTTCTTTCTTTTTAATAAAAGAATATTGTTTTACTTTCTTTCTTTTTCCAATTGTTTTTCTCTAATTTTTCGTTTTATTAATTGCTTCATTAATTCAACGATCAATTTTATTTTTATGACAATTAAGTTTATACTATCGTTTGAGAAGTGGATTTCTATTATCAGATTTGTATGCATACTGTAAATTTAAATATCACTAATAAATCATATTATAGTAGTGTAATATATTTTTTTTATTATAATTGTGATTGTCACGTATTTAAATACTTATGTTACCACGTGTATTGCACAAAGAGTAATGCCTAGAATTTTAAATTCCAAGGGGGGTGAATACATAAATTTTTTTACGAGTAGGGGGCGATAATGCTAATACACAATTTTTATTTTCTTTTTATACATATGGGGTCATTAGTAATAAGCCCCTCATATAGTTAAGAAATGGTGATACACCTGCATGGGTGTAGCTCAACTGGTTCCGGAGATGGTAAGTTGGTGCAAGGTCCTAGGATCGAATCCTGGCAACCGCAGTGCGGGAATTTCAACTCCAATGAGGGTTGGTTCCTTGTGGGCACCATGTCCGGGTCCGCTACCTTAACGGGCCGTTGAGTTACCATGATTTACATTCATCCATCAATCCTTGTCGGGCCAAGGGATGGGGGCCCTGTGGGCGAGGGATTTCGTCTTTTTTGTGCAAAAAATGGTGATGCATCACCCCTTAAATCTTTCTTTGTGATAACCTCTAGAAATTTTATTCCCAATATTACCCTTGTGTTAATTAGCTATCCCTAAAAATCAGCTACCACATTTAAATAAAAATATTTTTTTATTTTTTATTTTTTATTATTTTCGGACTTTATTTAGCTTTTTTTTTTAATAATATTTTTTTAATTTTTTTTAAACAAAAAAAATAATTTTTTTTCTCGACAGGTTTACTACTCCGAATGTGACTATAGTTGAATATGACTATAATCTACTATGACTATATTTGACTATATCAACTGTAGTCATATTCTTGATTTATATTGCAGTTTTTTACATTTTCAATTTAAAAAATCTGATTATATAGTCTAGTACAATCATGTTTACCAAATTATATAAAAAAACGAAGATTGCCTATTATTAAGAAAACAATCCAATCAACATCGTCAATAAAAAAATCACGATTTGAATCTTGAAACGAGAAGAAAGAACATATTTGAATATGACTACAGTCATATTGAACAATAATTATATTCGAATATGATTATAGTCATGTTATTGTTGCTGCTCAAATCTGAAACTATATGTTCACATGCGTAGAAAATAATAATAAAGAGAAATCGAAACAGACAGAAACAATTACCAAAATTAAATATGACTATATATGTGACCACATATGACTATTATGTATATTACTAAAAAACTGATTCTTGTCATTTGGCTTGCAAGTTG
>NW_012194881.1:2968691-3048946 GCF_000504015.1 Erythranthe guttata | reverse complement strand
CCTGACATCAGTATGGCCACCGACACATTTATTCCGAAGTTCCTCATCGAATATGGAAATAATGCTCAAACTGCATTTTTTCAACAAAAAAAAAAAAGTGACTAATTAACAACAATTGGAATATCAAAATCAAACACAAATGACCCCAACAAATTTTCAATGGAGTATCTCTAAAAGTGAAGACTAAAAAATGAAAAAAAAATCTCACCAAATTGTGATATTTTCACAATTTATATCCGGAGCTAGGGGCCACCAAATTCAATCTCCTCCGTAAAGTATATAAAAATATATACTCCGAATTCTCTATCCAAATTTCGACCACATCCAACGGTTCAATTGCACGAAAACCGCGTCTAATCTAGCTGCCCGGAATTATTCAGTAACAAAAACCAGCAGCTAGTTTTAAGATCCGATCTATATTTAGAGATATCTGATTCCAATCTTCACCGTTCATAAGTTATATTGATGTGTTACGAATCCTTTATAAAAATATCAACCCAATCCGACGGTTAGATTTTCCGATCTGGCCTCTGCACGAAAACTGCTGCATCTCAAAAACTTGATTTTTCTCCTCTTTTTCCGTCCGCTCTTCGGAAGGAGAATCGAAACCCCGGGCCGGCGCCATGTGCGGCTGAGTGGTCTCCATTGGCGAGTGGTGGAGGATTATGGGTCTGAAGAAGAAAAAAAAATGGGAGAAGTTGCGTGAGAAAGAGAGAGATAATGAAAGTGAGATATATGTAGATATAAAGAGAGAATTAATGTAATCCTACAATCACGTGAGACGGTTATGGTAAATAAATATTACAATTATCTTAAAAAACTATTGATAAGGGTAGTTTCGTCTTATCACAATTGTTGAAGGGAGTTTCACTAATTAAGATTGGACTTTGGGTGTGGGCAAAAGTCTTAAAAGTCAAATGGGTTTAACTCATAATATTTATGGTTTGAGGGGGGGTTTTGCATATTTTCCCTATACATATTTACATAAAAACCTAGAGCTTGAGAATTGTTGGGGTGTAGAAATGGGCCCAAAATGATCAGAGTGATTGGGTCTAACTCCAAACTCCACACAAGGAAATGGGCCGATCTTACAAAGCACACTCCAGCTTTGGTCTTTTAGTTGATTTTGGTAATTCATTGCTCTCAGTTAGATCACAACTGTTCCTTCTCTCAGACATCTCTCACACTCTCAATCCTAATTCATTTGTTGCGCCTTTCTCTCTCTCTCTTTGTTGTACCCCCGTTCAATATTGTATCTTTTCGGTGACCTCTTATAAATAGAGTCTTCAACTTATTCAGTTGATCAGAGTATGTAGTGTATTCCGCGTTTCAGCTCGTTGCTACTTTGGCTATATATAGAGCACTTAGAGTGAGAGAGATAGAGTGTTCGAGTGTTCTTCATTCCTAATTTGACTATACATGTGTTGGTAAGTTAAATCTGTTGAGAGATAAGAGTAGAACTAGACTTGTGCTAATTTGAATCCAAAGTTTTGTTTGTTTATGTGTGGACTTGCCTCTATTTTAGATTTTTGGATAAAAGGGGACCGAATCAAGCTATAGGAAAAACGATTCCATGTATTGGAATGACATTATGAAATCTTTCTTTGTAATTGGTATGTTTTTCTTTTATGGTAATTTGAATTATTCATACTAGTATCCGATCGGGTACTATATATGATGCCTTTAACCCTACAAGCATTTTTTCCCCGTGCGATGCACGGGATATTATTTCAAAAGTGAAAACAATAATCAGTTTAATACATAATAAGAAAATATCGTATACTAACATTGTAAAATTTAATAATGTAGTATTATTCATATTTTATATAACATTGATTTTTTTAAATCTTCATATTAAGATTTATAATCCAAATATATAGATTAAGATTTAAAAAATCGTATTTTTATCTCTATCTCTTAAGATTTGAGATATATTGATGAAAAATCAGAGATTGATAATTGTTAAAAATTATAGTTAGAAATTAGTATTTCACATCCAGATCATGAATGTTTGGAATCCATATTATGCAAGGAGACATTGCTTTTGCTAATTCGAATTGAAGGGTGATATAAAATCGGTCCATTTCTGGCATCATATCCATAGTTACCGCATTCATCATAGTTAGCAGTTCCAGCTCCGTATCAATGTCACGCTCGATATTGTCACCAGCATCAATATTCTCACTATCATCGATATCGTTACTATCATCAATATCGATATCATCAATAAGAAAACCTTTAAGCTTGTTATCCAGAAACTTGTTCAGAAATACCGTAATAAAAAGAACATAGGAGTTTGTCGCTAGGTATTTGACCAAATAAGATTGACCAGCATTTTTTTCTTTTATATACAAGATACTGGCTACACTATTCCTCGTTGGCTAGTATATATATTAAAAAACATTCACAGTAGTTTTTAGGTCAATTCTAATTGGGTTGGATTAAGTCAAAAAATTTGGATGTCCACTGCCGCGTTGAATTTCAATGAGAATGACTATTTAAAAACGAAATTTTTTTTGTTGTCGTCAAGGGCTAATAAATTGCAATAAAAAACGGAACCCAGTTGTCTATTATATTGAGTGACAGAGTACAATTATTGAAATCCCTTTTGTTTCTTTTTGGACCATGAATATTTGACATCTTGAGACAAGTTGTTCTTGGATTTATATGTATATAATATAATTATAATTATTACATCAAATAATAATTTATATTTATTTTCTAATAATATTGAAGTTAAAAAATGAGGGCTTGTCTGTTCACACTGTTGACTATATAGTTAATTACCAATTCCTCATGCATGCTGAAACTGACCAAAATATTATTACTTGACCAAATCAACCTTTTATATATATATATATATATATATATTTATCATTGCCTATATATAAATGGAGGATAAGCTTTTAGTTTCTTCAATTCATTAGGGTTTATCACATTAATTATATATATAATTAAGTTTAATTAAAACTCCTGAGAGAGATGAACCCTAACATGCAGATGTTTATAGTTGTTCTAACACTTGTGGTATTTGCAGCTGGAGTTCATGCAAGAATTTTGCCAGGTAATAATTAATTACAATATTGCATATATGATATATCTTAATTAGTAATAATCAATC
The DNA here is from genome assembly GCF_000504015.1 of Erythranthe guttata. Next base: position 3,045,825 of record NW_012194881.1, on the reverse strand, counting down.
AACAATATCTTTGACTAATATTATATTCTTCATAAAAAAATTGCAGATTATTATGCACCAATAATGGATTCTTCTTCGTCTTCATCGGCGGATAAGCATTTGAATAAACCAGTTTATTCAGTGATAGAGGTTGTCTGCGATTGGCTTGTAAGAGTAACCGATTCGGCCGGTTATATCAATATTTTATGCGATAAGGCTAATATCGTAATTATACCATCGGCTGGTCTTGGGAAAACGGATTCCCCGGCGCCTCCAGCCCCCGACCCCGCTTCCGGAAAACGACCATTAGTTGCTTATAGTTGAAATACATATATACAACAATTATACATAGCTTCGTGAATTTTGAATAATATGTGTAATTAGTTAGAAATTAGGGTTTTTTGCAAAAACCACCCATGTGTAGTCTCGAATTGCTGAAAAACCCCTCGTGTTAAAAATATTAGCACAAAACCCCCTGTGAAAAATAGTCAAAGCCAAAAAAGACCCTACGAGCTCGATGGGTTATACACTCGCGCTTTGTGCGACTGGGCCTCGTATTTTGGAACTAGAAAGACCTAAATACCCTTTAAATCAATTTTTTAAATTTATAAATTTACCCAAAATATTTTTCATAAGCTCAAAATGGAGTTTTCAGAATTTTCAATCCAATCCCCACTAATTTCAGACTAGCCCTCTCTCCAAATTGCATAGAACCAAATTGCAATTTTCATAATTTCTCAAAACTTCATCATCTTCTTCCCCTCTCCTTCAGATCTGCTCCTCACCAAATAAAAAAAAAAACAAACAAAAACCAGCGATTCATCTTCATAACCTGCCGATTTGCAAAAGAAGCAAAAACAACAAAAGTTGCTTCCTCCATCTAAACCTGCCGGAAGAAAAAGTCACTTCAAGCACAAAAAACATAGGCCCCCAGTACGACACACGCACAAAACGTAACTCGATCCAAAATCTTGATTTACAAGAGATATGAAAGAACCCATCAAACATAAGGCATATTTTTTTGTGGGATGAGAAGGCAAGTGGGGATGTGGCGGTGGTGTGGCCGTGGTGGTGGTGATGCGGCGATGGTGCGACTGTAGTGCGGACGTGGTGGTGGTGATGCGGCGGCGGAGGGCTCGATGGTAATTGGGTTGCGGGAAGAAGACGATGGCCTGGGTGATAATTTTCTTTTTCTTTTTTTTTTCTATTTGCATTTTATTTATTTAATTGAAACATAAATTATTAAAAAATATGAGGGTTAGTTTAGTCATTTCATATAAGTCAACTGCTAATTTCGAAATAGGAGTCAGTGTGCTTTATCAAAAATAATATAGGGAGGTTTATGCTAATATTTCTAATATGAGGGGTTTTTGGCTATTCAAAATTTCACAGGGAGGTCTATGCAATTAGTTCTAGAAATATTTTTTTTTGAATAAATTCAAGTCCATTACAAGGGGAAGTAGGGAAGGGGGAGACTCAAACCCTAGACATTACCCTATTGGTAAAGGCTAGGTACCTATCAACTCTCCTAGTGAGGGTTGATCTAGAAATTATTATATCACGTTTTAATTAACGTTTTATTATGAGACAAAATTGATATAGTTATAAATAATATATTATATTATGTATGCACCTTCTTCCAAGTTTTATCAATTTCGATCCGGAACTTGCCGATTTTGAAACAATAGTTTGCATTATGAAATATGCAAATTCCAATATTATCCGATTATGTTTTTCTCGAAACCTCTATAAATTAATATAACTGGGATCAACAAAATTTTTGATTTAGTGGAATATCAAATTATCGATACTATTTAATTAGCTCTCTCTCTCTCTCTCTCTCTCTATATATATATATATATATATATATATATATATATAGAGATAGAGAGAGAGAGAGAGACAGAGAGAGTATGCAAATACAATTGCAATGTATTTTTGTCATTCTAAACTTCGGTCAAATGATAATGCATGTTAGACGGTGAAAGCATCCAAGAACACCAAAATCTAATCAAAGTTGAATTATCGCCTAACACAATTAATGCATGCAAAATATGTCTTTAACTATCTCGAAGAAATTAAAATTACCTAACTTCATAGATATTGACCCACAAATAAATAATCGGGAGCATCAGGGAAACTGATAAAGAGGATGAAGTTGAATATGATATAGTTCTATTATATATAGAGCTCATTTCTCGAACGGAAGCTCTTAAATCAGCAATAATTAATATCAATCTTTAGTCGATGTATAGACGACAAAACTACACCCAAAATTCTTACCATGTTAAGAAATTAAAAGTGAGAGGTGAAATTGAAGGCGGTGTGGATCGACTTCAACCAGAAACAACAAGACAACTGAACCATCTATTGATTTATTTCGACATGAGTTGCCGCCTTCGTAACAACCTCCGGTACGGTGTAGCAGAAGAGCGATATATTTTACGACTAGTTCTAGCATGTTCTATTCAAGTACTAAAATGCTGAAATAATAAAACAAAAATTTAACAGAAAATATATAACTATTGAGTCACCATATATATAATAGCTGAAGTTAATCTAAGAAAGAAGTTCAAAACAAGGCCTCATTATTTATTATTATATGATTTAGTACATGCAAAGAATATTTGTCTCAAACACGAGGGCATCTAACATTTATTTATATATTAATAATCAAATAGTGAATCAGATCAATTTTTTATTGGGTTGAATTTTTTAAATCAAGAATTTGCATGCCCACTCTTTGGCTGCCGCGTTGAATTTCAATGAGACCGACCTTTTTTTTTTTAAATTAAATTTTTGTTGTCGTCAAGGGCAATAACAGAGCAAGAATTTAAATTAATTTTTTTTTACATAATTTTTTTCTTTTTAAATATAAATGGAAATTTAAGATTGGTTGGGGGTCATGGCCCCCGTTGATCCAATGCTGACTTGAAACCCACTAGTTTTATTATATTGAGTGACAGATCAGTACAATTATTGAATCCTTCATTTTTTCCTTTTTCTTTTTGGACCAAGAATATTTGACGTTTTGAGAAAATTTGTCGTTATTGGTTTCCTATATAATTCCCTTAATATAATATTATTATATTATACATCCCAATAGTATTGTGGTAAAAAAATGTGAATTGTGTGCGTGTTCACACTGTACGTTGACTATAGTTGACCAATTCCTCATGCTGAAAACTGACCAAAATATTATAACATGACCAAATCAACCCTGTATGTATATATATATATATATATATATATGTGTTCTTATCATATTGCCTATATATATAAGTGGAGGATAAGCTTTGAGTTTCTTCAATTCATTAATTAGTTTAATTATCACATTTATAATTATTATATTCAGTTTAATATGAACCCTAACATGCAGATGATGCTTATAGTTCTAACAGTACTTGTGGTGTTTGCATCTGGAATTCATGCAAGAATTCTTCCAGGTAACAATTATTATTTCATTTGCATGTATTATAATATTTAATATATATATATATATATATATATATATATATATATATATATATATATATATATATATATATATATATATACAAAATTAATTGACGAATTAATATTCTTTATGATAATTGTGCAGATTATGCACCAGCAATGGATTCTTCTTCTTCTACAAATTCAGTTTATTCAGTGAAGGAGTTCGTCTGCAAATGGCTTACAAGATTAACCAACATCAATTCGGCCGATAATATTATTAATTTATGCGATAAGGGTATTATCGTAATATCGTCGCCCGATCTTGGCAAAACGAAAGCCCCAGCGCCTCCACCCCCCAAGCCCTCTCCGGGATCACGTCCATTAGTCGCTTATAGTTGATATGTATAAATATATATATATATATATACACACGTCGAAAGAGCGATCGAAAATCGTCTTGCACGAACGTTTAGTTTAATTTGATATAGCATATATAGGTAAGGATTGTGTGTAGTGTTAGAATGTGAGGTTTGATCATTCCTCTAAAGGAAGTGTTATTAATTTCGAGAACTCCGGTGTATAATCCACGAATATTTGATTAATTTAAGATTAATCAGAGGATTAAATTAAATATATATGTGTAGTAGGTTTATTATCACTTTATCAGGATATTATAGGAGTTATGCTTGTGAACGATTGTTATTTTTTTTTTCCGTTTTTATTTATTTATTTAATAAATTGGGTAAATTACAACCACCCCCGAAGTATGGTGAAAATACGAAAATTCTCCTCTTGTTTGGGTAATTACAACCACCCCTCAACTGTAAATCTTTTTACACGTCCACCTTTGCGGTTTTAAATTTAGTGGAATCTTCTATATTATATGTAATATTATCATTTTTGTACCCATTTTATTCCATTCGAGCTCCATAAGGGTGCATCAGAAACTGTATTTTTACACAAAATGAGTACAAACTAGAGCACATTCTACAAAATCTAGATAATTATGTTGAATTTGACACCATAAGGTTGGAGGTGTAAAAAGATTCATATTTGAGGGGTAGATGTAATTGTCCAAATAAAATGGAGTTTTTTCGTAATTTGACCATACCTCAAGGAGAGCTTGTAATTTAAACTAATAAATTTGAAATGCTAATTTGTATGGGCCTCTCTAGGATCGCCAAAAGATAAATTAAACTTTTGATTAATTTTGATTTTTTTTTATAGAAGCATAAGTTGTGTAAAACAAATAGTATAAGAACTATATTTTCTTTTTAATTTTTGTACATATAATTAAAAAAAAAAAAGTTCATATAAGAATCAATTTTATATCAATAAAATCAATGCAGAGAATTCCAATTTTACGAACAACACTTATAGCTTCATATTTAAGTTGAAAAGGTTGAGAGCAAAAACCTCCTCAATTTAGTATTTTGCACCATGAAAAACATAAAATTACTCTTAAGAATAATAGTTTGGGTGTATTGTGTAAACAATGTTGTATATGGGGTCTAAAATGATATTAATATTTTTAAAGGTGTAAAGTGACAAAATCCTGCATTTCAACTATACCTCCCTGTGGTTTGAACTTTGTGCACGTGACTCCCTTGTACTTTCAATATAACACACGACTCCCTTATATTTTAATATAAACATATAACCACCAGGTATATTCAAAAAAAATTTCTTCTTAATGAGCATGATTATTTATGGCTTAATCCCACATTGCACCCTTAAAATGTATCATTTTGACACTTTGCACCCTGAAAAAAATTTATAGCACTTCACACCATCAAAACACAATAAATCACTCACATTGCACCCTGAACTGAATAATTTAAAACTTAATGAGACAAATCTCATTTTTTCTTGGTTTTTATATTTCCACGGTTTAAAATAACAAATTAAATGGTTGTTTTCTTCTACCTTCAAGATAATTTCGAGTGTGAAAAGTGCAAAAAAATAATGATTTTAAATGGTTTTTAATGATTTTTGTGTTTCGAGGGTGTAAAGTGCTATTAATATTTTTCGAGGGTACCAAATGCAAAAATACTATATTTCAAGGGGCAAAGTGGAATTAAGACATTATTTACCAAGTGGAAACCATAGTCCAGAGGGGGTCGGTCGAAAAAAAGAATACCATAGGGGGATTATATGCTTACATTAAAAGTACAAAGGGGGTCATGTGCACAAAATTCAAACTAGAGGGGTATAAGAGTCATGTGCACAAAACCCAAATAACAGGGAGTTAAGTGCTATTTATCCTTTAGTTTAATGTACCCTCAATTCTCAGTTGCTCGATTTTCAAAATTTGGTTCGATTTTTTTGATATTTTAACCAGACCGGTGTCTGGGCCGGCCGGGTCACTTCTAATTCCAATTTGGACTTATTCAGTCGCATCCTCTGTATTTCTCCGGTTCTCCTTCTCCGACGATTGCAGAGCAGAAGCTTGATACAGGTATCTCTCCGACTAACAAATAGACTCTCTCTCTATCTCTCTTGCGCACACGTAAACATAGAATTCAGTTTTTTTTTATTACTTCGGTAAGATTCTTATTTTTTTTGTGATGTACTTGGGGATTGATTGATCTAGGGTTTTGTTTGGGTTTTCTGTTTCTCTTTCCACCTTTTCTGCATTCGCTGCTGGTTTTTTACTCATCTACTTTGATTTGAAAATTGACATCTCCCTATATATGTGTGTGTCTGTGTGTGTGTTGTGCCAATTTTATCATTGGCTGCGAATTGGACTGAGCATTGTTTGGCATCAATAAGCTGCAAAAAAATCGGGCAAGAGTTTCATATGAGAGGCTTGGGATTCAAATTTATTAATGCTTGTGCTTATGATAATTTCCAGTTTCTGTAGGATAATGATTTTGCTATATATATATATATATATATATATATATATATATATATATATATATATATATATATATATATATATATATATATATATACATATACATACATGCTACATGAGTGATACTTAATCTAGCTTTGAGACGAACCACTCTACCATAAATCACGTTTATTTCCCCTGTCGAGATTTGAGAACCACGTTTAAATTTTTGGGTTTCAGGTAATCGCTCGCTTGAGTATTTGTCTACACAATCAAAAGTTGCTGAAGCAGATTACTCTATTCCAGAACTTAAAAGCTATGCAACAGCCGTTGCAGCAAACAAAAGATCCTGAAATTGCAAATTCAGCTGTTTCATTTGCATCTCCGCTGAAGTTGCTGCTGTTGCATCTCACATGTGGGCTAGGGTTAGCCTCGGCTTTCTGGGTCACATTGCATTTTTATTCGCTCACTCTCATCCTAAATCCAGCCCGAACCCTCCTTATAGTATGGGTAGGTAAATCTCCACTTTTCATACATCAATTCTCCTAAATTTATGCAGTAATAATATGTGCACTTTTGTGTTTTTCTTGCTCAGGCTGTCGAGGCTTCAGTTGTGATCCCAATCTATAGTCTGTTTCGGCGCAATCCAGATCAGTGCTCTGTAATACAATTTCTTTTATTGCTACTGTAAATTTCTTCTGTAGTCTGTTTCGATGCAGTCCAGATCAATTGTCTCGTTAATCTCATTTTCTGCTCTCTTTTTTTCCTTTTTTTTTCCTCCTTCTTTCAGTATGTTAAAGCCATAGCGAGAGGGATTCTAGGTCTCCCTGCTGGTTAGTGCTATAAATGTCAAGTTAAAGGTTTCTTTTCCTTCATTTTTTTTTTTTTTTTTTTTTTTTAATACTTCATGACAAGAAGACACTTTACGTTTATGGCTTGAGATGTTTCATTGTATGGCATGAGTAGATGATGTTCTCCGTTGTAGAATGATAACTGCATATTTTGTATTTTGTGGCATTTTATGAGTGTAATAATGGAATTTATCAAAAAAAAAAAAAAATGCGAGTGAAAAATGAAATGCATTTTCATAATTGCCTTCTTTAGATCTCAAATGTTGTTTTACCGAAACGTTTTTTTGGTTCCTATGGTTTTTGTGGCCTTTCAGAAAACAAAGATTCATCACGTTTCACTGTGCTAGGAATGACACGATAGCTCTTGAAGTACTTGGATCATTTTATTTTGCAAGTATGAATTAGCTCAGTAATCAGCATTTACCAGCTAACGTTTTATGCTTAAATTGACATTTAAGCATGCCTTTTTTAACATCCTAAACGACCAGGCTTATCGCTGAAGGTATAAAATGTGAAATCGGGCCTGGTCATAGGATTGTTACGATGCGTGATTGAGTGAGAAGCTGCAAAAGGTTCTTTAAGTGTATATTATGTTCTAGGAAATTTGAGACAGGATTAAGTAACAGCACATAAATTATAAGTTTTTCCGTTTTTCTTGTAAACTTGGTACATTATTGCTCTCACTAATATCGATCCTAAGATTTATGTTATGTTTGTATTTGCAGGTGCTTTAGTGAATGCATTCGGAGCAATTGTATTGGGCGCACCTGTTGGAATTCAGTACGTGACACTGATTTACACTTCAAATTTGTCATCATGAATTTAAGAACTGAACCTACGTTGCGCTTGCATAGAGATTGTTCTGATCTATTATATTCTATAATCAGCAATTACCTTGAGGTCTCCCGTTTCCGGTTTTGTGCTCGTTGCTTTATCTATTTTTTCAAATTTTGGCTATTTAAGCTACTCTATTTTACTCAAAACTTGTTATAGTGTCCATGTGAACCTCATGCTACTTTAATCCTTAACCCTCACTTTTGCCTTTTTAATGGAGTACCTAAAATTAGACGACGGCAGCTATGGTTTGCCTAGGATTAGGATGGTTACAACTTGACTTTAAGTTCCTGTTTTGTATGACGCAATTTGAATGGCAGCCAAAAAATTAGTTTCATTTTCAGACTGTATGGACCGAAATAATTGAAAATAAAATTGCTATATTTCGCGGTCATCTTCCCCAGAAAAGTTGGGTGGATTTTAGGATTGTGTGAATTTTGTCCGGGGTAAATAGAGTTTGACAGAGTAATAGCTTCAGAAATTCCGCCAATGGTCGTTGGTGAATGATCTTCCGTCGATTCCTCTGGTCAAAGGGGGTAATGATGAAGCAGAGGATGCAATTTTAGAATCTTGTTAGAGGCTTATGATCCTGTATGTAGTTATTTACAATTTTGTTCAATGAATTACGAAGGTTACGTTAGGACTCTATGGTTCTGTGCATAGAATTTTTTATACTTTAGTAGTGTTTAGAGTAAACTTATGAACTGTAAATAGCTTTACCCTAATCTTATATACAATGAACAATAGTTGCTGATTCTCATCCTTCTTCGTTTGATACAGGCACTTCACAAAGACAATTCACTGGTCTCTTCTGATGTCTGTCTTTACGGTATATATTATCCCTTTACAAATTACAATCACCCTATTTCTAATGGAGTGTGATTCTTGCGGAAAATTTTCGATTAACCCCTTGATATTTGCTTTTCTTGCAGTTCACCCCTGCAGCTTGTGTTTTTGGCTCATCTTGGGCTGACTGGCATCGAGTATTTGCTCACACAAAGTAATGTGAATATAACCCCTTAGGATTCTTTGTTATCCAAAGGTGCGACTTTTGTGGATTCTGCATTTCACGATTTCGACTTGCAGGCCAATTGGATGTACAGATTTTATGATCTGTTTACCTGCGTATGGAGCTGTTATCGGAGCTTGGTTTGGTGCTTGGCCTATGCCTCTTGACTGGGAAAGACAATGGCAGGTACGGAACTTTGCCATTTAATTTACTCTTTTTTTTATTTTTCTTTTTTTTTTTCCATTTCTTTTTTTTTTTCTTTCGTTTCTTTTAGTGCTCTTTGTTAAGAATACCATTAGATTGTTTAAGATGGTCATCATGGTTTGTAAAAAAAATCATCTTACCAGTTAACTCAATTCAATGTTAATGAATGCAATATGGTATTCTTGTTCGAAATTTGAATCCTTTTTTTTTTTTTTTTTTTTTTCCCTTTTACGCATTAAAAAAATTGCATTTTATGCAGGAGTGGCCAATTTGTGTGACCTATGGAGCAATTCTTGGATACTTGGTCGGAATGGTATTATCATCTGGACTTGCTATCTTTCACAATCGACGAAAGCACGAGAAGGGAGACTAATACGGGAACAATTCGCCAACATCGTGGTACAAAGTGACGTTGATTCATATTTCTTCGACGAAATCTCACACGTTATCTTTAAGCTCTTCTTCCGCCATACGTGATTCTTGCACAATATAAATTTAGCAAATTGAGAATGTTCGCCTAGCATGTTTTCTTAGGCTTTCCCTCATTGTCAAGACTAGCTTCATATTTTACGGCACGTAGTTCTAGTTTTTGAGGTGATGGGTGAAGTTTTTCGTATTATTTTTCCTTGGGATTTGAAATATTGTGTTTGTTCAAAAATGCTTCTTTAGTGAAATCTGGCTAGTATTTTAGTTTTCTAGCTTATGGTTTATGACCGCCGCTTATTTCTTATGCCTCGTTTGGTTTGGGAGATTAGCCATGATTATTTAAATAATTGGACTTCATTTGATGTCTTGTATCACCAATAACTTGCCGGGTCGACCTGCCAATATTATGTTATCATGGCTAATCCTGCATTATCTTGTCTTTTAAGAAGTTTTTTTGTTGGACGTGCAAGGGTCCGATAAAATAATTGGATTTTTTTTAAATTATTTAATCTTATCTTGACAATCAAACTGAGTCCTTAATAAATAAACCTTTTCATATGCTAGTGTCGTCATTTATTTATTTATTATTATTTTTTTTGGCGGCAATCATCGAATCTTATTAGTCATGCACTCATGCTCGTGTGATGAAACACAACCCAAGCTCTATTCGGCCACCTTGTAAGTACGCTAAACTTCAAAATTCGAAAATGAACTTGAGTTCGAGCTCAAATTTTAATTATTATATATTAGTTATGTTTATAAAAATATAAGTTGGATTTCGAAAAACTTTTGAAAAGGAGTGGGAGCATGGAAAATTTATACTCGAGTTTGAACTTTTATCGAGCTAGCTAAGATCAACTCATTTTCACTCGTACTTCGTTATTAAAAATACGTATTAATTAATGATATATGCGCGACAAATAATATCATTAAATAAAAAAAATAAAAAATGTTTTGACTTGAAAAACATTAAAATGAGCTAGAGTTTAAAAAACTCAAACCAGAGTTTGAGTTTTACCAAGCCGGGTCACGAGACTCGTAAGCGGCTCAACTCATTTGCACTCGTATTACATTTATTAGCGGTAGGTAACCATCAATGATACACGCGCGCATAACAATCATTGCATACTACAAAATTAATATCATTAAAAAATAATAATAAAATTATATATAGTCACTAGTAACGTATAAAGTGTAATATTTACGTAATTTTTACAATTCACGTAATATTAAGATTCGTGTCTATCCAATTTGCTATTCACCACGCGCTCCTCGTTCACCCAATCCCACAGTAATAAAGTCCACCTAACGCCAATTTAATGACGTCCAACGTCTACAAAATTCAAAATCGAGAATGAGATATTTTAGCCTGCTTTAGGCTCATAACTTTTATTATAGTCCGTTGACGCCACCCCTTTACAGCTCCGCACAGACGCAGACTCATTATTATAATTTGCATTTTAAAATATCCCAAAATAAGATTTCATATCTCCCAATGATTTCTCTTTACCATTTTATTTAAATCTCATTTATAATACAAGCAATCCTGAAAAATCACAAAAATATAATTTTTTTTGAAAACTTTAAACCACTATAAATTTGACCCCTCACCACACCAATTCATTCATCTCCTCCCAAGTTGATTTTCACCACCACTTCGTCGATGTCAAAACGCCAACACGGGGTTTAAAAATCATCTCCCATTGGACTGTCAGAGAGTGAGATCTCACAGCCGGACGTTTTAGCGCAGAGCCACGTCAGCCAAAAGCTGAAGCACCAAACGGGCTCTCTTCTCGCCACGTGTCAATCCTCCAAAGGTGGGCCCCACCGACCGAACCCTTTAAATCCCTCTCTCTCCCCTCCTCATAGCCCTAAAAGCGCCAAAAAATAAAACCCCCTTCTCTCTCTCTCTCTCTGTGTTTTTTTCTCTCTCTAAAATGTTTTGTTTCTCTCTCTAAACACTCACTCGCTCATCACTCTTGTATGTCATCACTCCTTTGAAGTGTTCTCTCTCTTTTTTTTTTTTCCTTCTTTTTTTCGCCGATCAAAAATCAATACACGCATCTCAATTTTTCGTAGCCGCTGGTAATGAAACTGTGAAACAAAACCCCCATTAATTATGCCCGAACACGACCGTATCGATTTTTGTTTATCTGTGTAGAAAATTGAAAATACTCGGGGTATGGATTACTCTGATGATTGGCGTTGATTGATGTTTGTGTATGAATCGCTTTGTTAGTTACCAAAATTTCTTCAATGGCTGGAGCCTTTTTTTAATTGGGGTTTATTTATTTATTTGTTTTTTTTTTAATTTTCCCTGTAATTTTGATTAATAAAAAAAATCATGAAACGCTTGAAGTTGCATAAATGTTGATTTGATTTGATTTTCCTTTGGGTTTTTGCTCAAATGGGGGTTTGAGAGAATTCTGGAAATCTGGTACTCCTGTGTTACCAGAATTTGTTTTTTTCCGGACTTCTGTGCTATGTCGAACTTGTTTAGGGTGTGTCTGAATCTTACATGTTTGTTTCATCTTCTTTTTGTTCTTCATTTTCCTATGTTGGACTTCTCCTTATCATTTCATCGTTGATGTTAATTTTCTGATTTTTCCCATTCTTGTATAGCTATTTCCATAAGTGAAGGTATGCCGTTTTTTAACACGTTATGGTTATGAAAGGGCAGATCTTGTTTCGTACTTTTTATCTCGAAGCTGAAACGATGATTTTCCGTCTATTATCAGATGTCCATGTTTAGAGGATGAAGAAACATTCGAATGCAGGGATACGTAAATTCATGGATTTTGTGAAATAATGATTCGAAATTTCAAATCCAATCATTTAGTCTTTGTCGCATTTTCCCGATACTTTTCGGATGATTTGTTTCTCATACACAGTTGTCCGTGATTTTGCATAATTGAAGCTATATTTGTCTTTGTGAGAATTGTTTGTGAAACTTCATCAGTCTGAAAGTTGACATAAAACATTGCATTTGAACTAATCGAGTTCATTGCTGCTTTGCATATCTCTACCATCTTGCATTAGTATCCTCGTTTTCAATTGCACGATGAATATAACCTTGTTGAATATTCTATCCAGATAAGAAGAAAAGAGCAAATAAATGGGATGTGGCAATCCACCTGCCTTGACTGATGTGGAGGAAGGGCAAGAAAGACATTCTCTCACTACCAAACCGAGTGGAGCTGATGACAGTGGGCGGAGTCACGATTCCAATACTGGAGCAGATATGTCTTTTCCGTTTTCGCTGAATTATCCTCATTTTCCCGTGAGCAATAATGAAAACAATATATTGCGTGGTTATACGAATTCCAATTGCTCGACAAATTCCGAGACTAATCCAAATTCGATCAATGTCGAAAACGACAAGTCACCTTCCTTTGCGACTGCAACAGGTTATCCAATAAAGGCACATGGAGCTGAAGCTAGAAATAGTGGAATTAGTATGCCACAGATGAGTGGAAATTTTTCTGCATTGCCTCTTGTGGATAATTTTGGTGGTGCGGGAAATAAAAACAATACCAACGTTGCCCCTCCTCCGTTTAGATTTCCGCAAAAAGTTGATGGGAGTTTTCTTACTCTTGGAATCGGAGGCAGTACAGAGGTCAGGTCCAATAGTAAGTTCAGCACTCGAGAAATTGCTAGTAAATTGGAGGATGCAGACAACAGTTCTCTTATTGGACGAAATCTCGATAACCCTTTAAGTATTACTCAATTGACGGGTAGCGAAGCGAGGGTTCAAACTAGTGGTGGTGGATTATTAAATAATCTGAGTGGTGAAGGCACCACTTCCAGGCTAAGTTCAGTGGCAGTGCCTCGTTTGCAGAATATGCAGTCTAATACAGTATCTAATTTTACGGCGAGACGCGATGCTTCTTCTGTAATTGGTTCTTCAGCTCCATCATCATTGCCTTATCGAAGCAATTTAATATCTCGGCCTCAATATGCCAACCTGCCAGCATGGTTAGTGCCAGAAACGAGGAATTCCGCGCATTTTGCAGGCCAGCCTGTAACAGGGATACAGGACCACCTTAGACAAAGACCGATTAACGTGCCGTCGGAATCTTCCAGAAATTACCTTTCTGACATGCAGAGAGGAAGCTCCATCAACCACACACAACTAGGTGAATCATACAAGTCATTTCTTTCGATATCGTTGTGTGCCATTTAATTTTTACTTTGATATTGTAGGATATAGTTTCAGTCATTATCTAGAAAAGAGTAAATTAAGATTTTACGAAACTGATGTAGCATCCCTTTATGTTTGTCTAGGGTGGAGAACTGAGCATATTTTTTTTTTCTGATGCAAATGTATGAACGATGAAACTGTAGCCGATTCCTACAAATCATTTGTTCTTCTCTAAAAGTTTGGTTTTTGATTTTTTTTTTTCTTACAGGAAACTTAGTTACACATGGAGATGGTAGAAGAGTTCAGAGTAGCCCTGTTTTTCGTGTCCCAGTGAATGCGCAACCAGCGGGTAAGGGGTCTATATTAAATCTTGTCCGTATAAGTACTTCTGTTCTGATGAATTCAAAATTCTAAGAGAGAGAGAGAATGGAGAGAATATTTTAAGAGAGAGAATGGCATAGGATATTTATGTGACTAGTATGAACTATTAATGTACGTTTAACTCGTGAGAGAACCCTATAGTTAGTATTCATAAATAACGACTGGCTTCTTTTTTTTGAAATGTGTTATTTTGCTCTTTATTTAGGAAATCTACCTTCGCGAGCAGAAAGTACCTCAACGGGATATGCTAACTATGGTTCTTCCCCATCAACCGTTCAACCAATGGGTAAGCTTACGTAATACTTTCAATTATGTTCATCAGTATTTCAAAAATTTTATCCCCCTATTAGTTTACCTAAAAATGTATTCTGGAATGTAAATACGTGTCGCGTGCTCATATTGACTTTTTTCACGGTTTCCATTTTTCTCAGGGAATTCACTTGCTTCTCGTAATTTCGGATCTGTTGATGCCCTTCGGAATAGTTTATATCCTCAGATTTCAAACAGCAACGGTTTTCAATCTGCTGCTCCTGCTGCTCCATTCCCTAGGAGGCTGGGAGTTCAGCCTAATGATATTGCTAATGCCATAACCACCATCAGAGGTTTGTATTCGACTGTCGCTAATAAGAGATATTACTCACAACTAATTTCACATATTTAATATAAATAAATAATAACCTGACTTCTGAATTATTTTGTGATACTAATGTTTTTACTAGGTCCTCCTCCTCCAATCAATTTGGCTCCTTCTCCAATGCGGATGGCTCCTCCAGTTAATCCCTTTAGACCCGTCGCACTCTTAGGTAATTCCATGAAATCTACGGTATAATATGGGCTTAGTATTCGGTTTTCCATTTAATTAATTCTTAAAACAATATAGGTCAATATCAAAATGCTATGCCCCCTCATTTGTCGAGGAATTTTCCCAGAGTTGATTATTCTCAAGGTACCTCTATTATTAATTCGTCTCGAACGTACGTCAAAATTAATTATTGGTAAATTAATTAATTTCTTGTAAAAATTTCTCCCTCTTTGCAGGTCATGTAATTCCAGGTGCAAACCTAGCTATAAGGCCACCTCAGCCTTCTCCTCCTATTAACGTTCCTCGTCCATCTTTGAAAAGACAACAAACCGAAAATTATCTGGCCCCACAACATATAAGTCAACGCAGGAAAATCCTTCCTCAACCCGTTCCGCACCCTTCTCCTTTGCTCCTCCAAAGGCCGCTACCCGGCGCTCCAGCTACTCTAGCTCCTATTCCACCTAGATATTATACTCCACCGGCCCTTTCTCATATAAAATGTTAGGTTTCTCTTTTTTTGTCTCTTTCGCATAACAATTAGTCAATTATTTATTTATCGTAATATGAAAATTTTAATTTATATACGCTGTTATAGGTTGTGAAGCGACACCTGAGCCAATCGGAGAGAAGTGTCTGTTATGCAAGAGGGATCTTTCTTTCACAGCGGAAGGTCCCGTTTTTCAGCCGACTATTCCACCAGGTGCTGCTGTTTTACCGTGCGGCCATACATTTCACGACCATTGCTTGCAAAAGATTACTCCCAAAGACCAGTCAAAGTGTCCTCCTTGCATTCCTTGTGCCATCGGTGAAACATAATTTCCGTCGTTTTTTTTCTTTCTGGCTTAACAAATTACATATTGCTCATATCTTTTGAGAATACATATTTTTGGCCGCTCGAGGGTAATTAAGAAAAAAATCGAAACTTTTTTGGGTTTTTGGTGGAGCTATAGTATAGTTCAAGGAACTGCACATAGATAGGGGTTCCCTAGTACCGTAACGGTGGTTAGTGTTCTTATTTTGTCTAGAATTAATTTCTTAAAGCCCTACTCATGAGAGCTTAAATAGAGGTTTTTTTTCGTTTTTGTAGTTGCTCCAAACTGTATTACCTTTCATAATCGGCAATGATATTTTCGACTTCGAATTGTTTGGTGTCGTCTACTTGTCTAGTTGTATAGCTTTCATTGCCTCGTTTTTTTTTTTTTCCGGTGGTCGGAAGAATGTTATCGGTGCTAAAATTATGTTTCCGGTTGAGTTTAGTTAAGATGCTGTTTGGTTTAAAGATATGGCGTGATTAATTCAATAAATGAACACTATTTGTTTTTAGGTTAGAAAAAAAGTCGCGTAAACTGCCATAAAATATGCGAAAAAGCTGCGCTTTCTCGATTTTTTTTTTCTTCTCCGAATATTAAATGGCAAAAGACCTAGCGAAAAGAAATGAAACACCAACTTAAAACGAATTGCAGAGTACAGCATTATAAATTCTAACACGACAAAGCATCATTGTCTATATCGAAGCATTTATCAAACCCTTGCATATTTTTTCGGCTTCTGAGAATCGGCTTCGGAGAATAAGTTACATGACACATATATATGAGTATGTGTGTCATTATTAGTCTTCCTCAATAAGCATATATATTTTCAAAATAGCAATTTTTCATTAGATAGACAAATTATCAACTAATATTTCTTGAACTAAAACGAAATGATGTAAACGAGCGAAACTATTTAAAGATATTGTGTTGAACGCAAGACTTTCTGATCGACTCGTGGTCTTCGTCGTCTTCAACTCCATAGTCCGACTACATCGTCAAGCTTGTGCTTCTATCTTCCAAATCAAAGACTTCCATATCAAAGACAGAGAGATTCTCATCGTCTTCATTTGTATAGTAAATGGAATTTGGTTTTATTCCTGCAAAAGAACGACAACAAAATCCAGCACCATCTTCACTGACAAAAATTGTCCGATTGCCTATATTGAGTATCTCAATGCACTTCATTTGATCTACATCCACCCGATAAACTTTGAAATCAAATCCTTTGTAAGAATCCGTCTCCTTGTCAAGTTTTTTAACCAACAACGGCTCACCACCACAAGATTTCTCCAGCTCAATCAACCATCCGCAGGCACGTTCATGAGATTTGGGGGGCCCTAGGCGAAATTTGAAGAAGGTTGAAAAATGGGGCTCTTCTACAATCTACGTTAAAACTCAATTTTTTTTTAAAAAGGATGATAAAATCTATGTGAACTCGTTTTTGTAAGGTATATAGCTAGAGACAAGGCTATAAATTTATGGGGGTTTGTGGGCAGTGCCCCCGAATTTTTTTTAAGGATAATTTTCATTAAGTAGCACTAAAACAAGTGTAAATATATAAAAATAAATAGCTAATGCACTATAAATTTTATAATTGGGGGTCTATGATTGAAGGTATTATAGAAATAAGTAAAAATCGTTGATCAATATATATTCATGAATTACAGTTCGCAATAATTATATATATAATATATATTTTTTTTAAAATAAATACTAATATATAAACGGTATAAAAAAAATTGGGGGCCCTAAATTTTTACAAAAATCCGGAGCCCTAGGCGACCGCCTACTTCGCCTCCCCTCAGAACCGGCCTTGACCATCCGCTATGTGAAATGGACGAATAAGGAGTGACCCAAAGCTCCACCATTCGGTCAAATGTAATTGTGTGTGTCAAACTTCAAGGGGATCATCTGCAAACATAAAAGGGGAAATGAAAGCACAGTGAGGTCATCTACAAAAAAAAAATACTTTGACGTTTGACACTAGCAGTTAAGTGTAACGGAAAAACTAACAGAAACTACCGCATCAACCACGAGGGGATTATTTACTGATATTAAAAGTATAAGAGAGTCATCTGCCAAAACTTGTAACCACAAAGGGTTAAGTGCTATTTACCTTAAACTTAACACCATCTGAATCCAACCAACCTACATGGCTACATCCGACTCGGTCATCTCTTTATTTTTTAAATTTCTTAATACACATATTTGTTATTGGCTCGATGATTCCGAAAGTTTAACTATTTGCACACAAAGTACTTCAACTTGATCTACTTAAACCGCAACCCAAAATAAGTAATAAGTAGTTGACACGAGGTGATAAATTGTACGTAGAAAACGACAGGTGTATTTTGATCATCTAGCCCAACTTCATTTTTCTCATGTTAATCGAAACTTTTAATTACGAAATTCCCACTTTCGAAATAAACTTTTATATCTTTTTGGAAATGTTTATAACTTTTAAATAAAATTTAGGGTAAATTACGGCCACCCACTAAGTTATGGTCAAATTACGAAAATCCCTTCATGTTTGGGTAATTACAGTCACCTCTCAACTATGTATTATGTTACGAAAAAACCCCTATAGAGGTTAATTTAGGGATGTTAAATCGGTAAAACCGAACCGAAATTTCGGTACACAAACATTTCATACCGTTTACCGAACTGAATATACGATTTGGTTTGGTAAATAACCGAATTACATAAATTTTATCTAACAATATTTAAAAGGAGAGGGTTGCTATAATTACCTAAACAAGATGAATTTTTCGTAATTTGACCATACCTCAAGGGTGACCGTAATTTACCCTAAAATTTATTATATATTTTTTACCAGATGTATTTTATCTATTGGTAAAAATAACACAACCATTCATAAAGAAGTCCAAGTCCGATGACAAGAGTATTAAATTCCGACCAAAACTTGTCGAACGCCGCCGCAAGAAACGGCCACCATCTTACGTCAGCAAAGCATACATGACAGTTATTGCTGTTATTTTATATATATTTATTATTATATTCCTTTTCCCTTTTCTTTTCTCTCTTCTATTTAATTTCCCTTCAAGAAAACGTCGTTGTTTTATTCCTTTACACAATCAAACATCTTATAAGAAAACCAATTCCTCATCTACGTAAACCCTAATTCAAATTCTTTCCTAAGCTCATACTCATTTTTAACTCAATCAGCTTCCCCCCTTTTTTTTTGTTCCCCCCAATTTCAATTCAATTCAATTCGATTCAATTCCCCAACCAAAAACTCTGCAATTTTTTTTTTCAGTTTTCGGCTTGTTCAGCTCTTACATTATCTGTTTGTTTGGTGAAGATATAATATATATACAATGGATGTGAGTGAGTACGGAGATGGAGCTGCATGGTTCAGGGGTTCGATTATCGGAAAAGGGGGTTTCGGTTCCGTTTATCTCGCAACTCTGAAGAATCCGACATCGAAATACAGCTGCTTTCCGCCTCTAATGGCGGTGAAATCGGCCGAGGTTTCCGCTTCGGGCTCGATTCAGAAGGAAAAGGAGGTTCTTACCAATTTGAAAGGGTGCCCTTATTTGATCAAGTGTTTCGGTGAAGAAACAACAATTGGCAGCAATGGCGTAATGGCGTATAATCTGTTGTTGGAGTACGGTTCGGGCGGAACTTTATCCGATCGAATCGAGAAATCGGGTGGCGGTGGATTGGCTGAGTGCGAGGCTAGGGTTTATACGAGGTCTATTCTCAGAGGGTTGAATCATATTCATGGTAATGGGTATGTTCATTGTGATTTGAAGCCCGAGAATATTTTGCTTGTGCCGAATTCGGGTGCCGGAATTAGGGCAAAGATTGGGGATTTTGGGTTGGCGAAGAGGGAGAGAAATTCGAAGAAGAGCAAAATATTGGAACCCTATTGGAGGGGTACCCCTATGTATTTATCGCCCGAGGCTGTGGTGGATAAAGTGCAAGAGTCGCCTTCCGATATTTGGGCACTTGGTTGTATTGTGCTTTATATGCTAACGGGAAATTTGCCGTGGGAAGGGAAGAAATCGGAAGAAATAATTCGGAAAATAGGGACAAGGGGTCGATTGCCTAAAATCCCGAATGAGTTATCGAAGGAGGCGAAAGATTTTCTAAAGGGGTGTTTTGTGAGGCGGTCCGTTTTCAGACATACTTCTGAAATGCTTTTGCATCATCCGTTTGTCGAAGTTCTTGAAAATGGTGATGCGGTTGAAGAATCGGTGGAATTTGAGTTTAACTGTGACGTATATTCAGACGAGGATTCGTTTTCGTCTTGGTCTGAAGAAGAGTTAGAAGAGGTTGAAAATATTGAAGGTGTTATGGGTTTCGACCAATCAAACGAGACGTCGAAACGGGCCCCGTTACATAGTTTACGGAAGAGGAAACAACATTGTCCTGTTAGTTTAGTCATTCCTGTAGGAATCTATCAAAGTTGATTATTGACAGGCTGTACTTAGTTTATGTAACAAAAAAACATATGGAAATCTCATTTATATATTGATTATTTTTTCCTTACATTGTTGTCGATTTTCGTTCTAATTTACGATTCTTGGATTATTTATTTGCGATTACTTGAGAATATAAACTCCTGTTTACTTTTAGTGTAAGAGTGTTATATGTAATCAATCCTCTGTTTGCTTTTAGCATCAGATATAACAATGATTAACTACTTTGCCATTGCTAATCTCCTCAAGGAAGTTATCCTATCTAGGCTCCACAAACAATTTAAATACGAAAATATCCAATTGTACGCGTGTATATATTCGATACACATTTTTACATATGAAATTTAACGTGTTTACGTATGTGTTTGTGTGTAAATCGACGATGATATATTAAGTTAACCAGATGTAGCATATAGAAAAAGCTAGAAAAACAAAATGAGGAGTTGGGGTTTGGGTGAAATTCCTATTAAAGCCAACATAGAGGGCCAAAATTACAATTTTCTGGAGTTATGTACCTTACTAGCAACAAATTAAACGTATGATTGAATTTGATCATAAAAGATTTATAGCCCTAAGCAAAATGGGGACAACTATTTTGAATACTAATTTTTGCTTAGTTGAATACCAAAAAAATAAAAAATAAATAATTAATTGTAAATTACTTTAATACCCTTAATGAAAATTAAAACCAAAAAATATTACAAATACTATTTTTCTTTCTTAAAAACCAAATAATCAAAAACCTAAAAAAAACATTTCCCTCCTCACTCACAAACCCCTCACCTCCTCCACCTCCTTCTTCTCCCTCCCCAAAAACCCTCCTAAAAAACCCCAAAACAAAAGAAATCAAAACCTTACACAACTTGCAAAATGGCCTCAAATGACAATAGAATAGTAGTTTACGAGCAAGGAGAACCCATTCAAGTATGTATTCATGTATTTTTTGAGCTAAAACATCGATTTTGAATTTTTTTTTTTTAAAACTCGCCATGTATTTTCGACACATACAGGTCGAAAATACCCTTATTTTTCGACGTGTATGTGTCGAAAATACCCTTAAGTGTCGAAAAAAAAAAAAAA
Organism: Erythranthe guttata; assembly: GCF_000504015.1. Next base: position 3,024,584 of record NW_012194881.1, on the reverse strand, counting down.
AAAAAAAAAATTCACAGTTCAAATTCGACAGCTAGCTGTCGAATTTGAACTGATACAACAATTTCACCATTTTCGACATCTACATGTCGATTTTGGATGAATTTTCGACATCAACCTGTCGAAAATTCATCGAAAATCGACATATACAGGTCGAAAATGGTGAACGAAGAACCGACCCACGAATCTCAAATCAATGCTCAAATCGACTGAAATCAGATGCACCCATTACTAATTAACGATCATTCTAACCTAAAACAACCAAATCCTAATTACCCATATCAAACAATTAAATCTTAAATAAATATTAAAGAAAAAAAAATCGAAACAACTATAACTTACTATTCGAAGACGACGACGGCGGCGGCTTTGGGCGACGTTGGGCGGCGTTGGGCGGCGTTCGGCGGTGTTTGGCGTCGGCGTCCGGCGGCGGCGATGGTTGGAGCGGCGGCGGCGGCGTCGGGCGGCGTGGACGGAGGGAGGTGGACGGAGGGAGGTTTTTTGTGTTTGAATTTTTTTTTTCTTTTTTTTATTTGGTTTTCAAGTAGGTAATTTCAAAGAAAAATTGATGTAATTAGTATTTTGTATGAAAGGGTATTTTTGTACTTTTATTTTTATTTTGGTATTAAAGTAAGAAAAAACTTATAAATATGTACTCAATTGTGGTTTTCAACTAGGTAGTATTCAACTAAGCAAAAATTAGTATTCAAAATAGTTGCCCCCAAGCAAAATCTCTCATGTTTTAGCTCGTTGACTACTCTCAACACTATTTTAGCTCGTTGACTAGATTCGTACAAAAGTTAAAGTACACAATTATATAATATTATTTCAATAAATTAGTAGCAACTCTTCCCGAGATTAACTTTTTAAAGGGACGAGAAAAAACCTATTTTATACATACAAACATATGTTAATTATGTTTAGTAAATAATTTCATAGACAAATCAAATTAATACCCGATATTAATCTAGTATAAGAAACCTATGTATACTACTCACCTCCATGATAGCTGGTGGGGATTGATGAAATCGTACCCTAGTTTAGTAGCCACTTAGGACTCGTTCAGTTACCGCTATAATGTTCTACTGACTAAATAGTAGGGGCTAATAACATGTCCGGTTGACAATATTCACACTTTTTCAAACCCGCTATTAAAATCAGAGTCCGCTATTAAATGCTACTATTGCATTAAATTAGTAGCAGCCCTCCCCCTAGAGATTAATTTAATAGGGGTGATTAAAAAGGAAAAAAAGACAATTTTTTTTCCTTCAAATCATATCGTATTATACAATTCATATATAACACCTGAATTTAACAAATTTAATAGAAGATTTAATCTAAGAAAACGAACATGCTACTAACTAAATAATTAATTAGCTAGTATGGAGTTAATCCAATCTTATCTAATCCAATCTAATCCAATATAGGTACCGAACAAACCCTTGGGTTATATAAAAAAGAGAAAATAAGCCCATATATATATATATATATATATATATATATATATATATATATATATATATATATATATATATATATATATATATATTTGTACATACGGATCGATAGATTTAAAACAAAAGAAAATCTATATTTCATTCAAACACGTAAAATAGCCCTAAGACGGATAGGTCTTCTCTAATTATAATTCAACTTTTCAATCTAATAAACATATTATACAACAACTTCTCTCTAATATATATATACGTATATATATCAACTTTTGAATCTAATAAACATATTATACAATAACTTCATATAAACTTTATCGATCTAAGTTTCAAGAACTCCAGATATACTATGGCTGGAACAACGAAGAACTATGGAGATGGAGCTGCATGGAAGAGGGGTTCCATGATCGGAAAAGGTGGTTTTGGTTCGGTTTATCTAGCTACGCTAAAGAACAATAAGAACAAGAATAAATTAGGTTTTCCATCGGTGATGGCTGTGAAATCGTCGGAGGTTTCAGTTTCGAGTACGCTTCAAAAGGAGAGGGAGATCATGGCAGATTTGAAGGGTTCTCCTTATTTAGTCGAATTGTTCGGCGACGAGACGACAGCGAGTAAAGACGGTAGTTTCTTGGCGTACAATCTCTTGTTGGAGTATTGTTCGGGCGGAACCCTGGCGGAAAGAATAAGGAAATTCCGCGGGGCCGACAAGGGTTTGCCTGAATCCGAGGTTAGGGTTTATACAAGATGCATACTCGCAGGTTTGGCTCGCATGCATGAAGCTGGATACGTGCACTGCGATATCAAGCCTGATAATATCTTGCTTGTGCCGGAAGCTAATGATTCGTTCGGCGCGAAGATATGCGATTTCGGATTGGCGAAGAGGGAGATAAGAAATTTCAAGAAGAGGAGAATAATGAGAGAGTTTTGGCAGGGTACCCCTATGTACTTATCGCCCGAGGCTGTGAATGATAATATACAGGAAGCGCCTTCCGATATTTGGGCGCTTGGTTGTACTGTGCTGAAGATGCTGACGGGGAAGCCGGTTTGGGAAGGGAATACTTCTCAGGAAATAATGAAGAAGATAGCGGCAGAAGGGGAATATCCTAATATTCCGGATTATATATCGGATGATGCAATGGATTTCGTCAGGCATTGTTTGATTAGGAATTACTCGTATAGACCGACTGCTCAAATGTTATTCGATCATCCGTTTCTTGATGATCTGGACGAAGATGAAGACGAAGATGAAGACAGCGACTTTGAAGATTCGAGCGAGACCGTTGACAAACCGTGGGCTACTTTTGAGGGCGATTCGTTTGGTAATTCTTGTTGGTTTGACAAAGCTGTTGATTATTAATTATTCTCAATTTGAAAAATCAGTTGAATCTTGTTCAACTTTGTATTCAGACTTCAGTTATGTAATATAATTAATTACTATGCAAAGATATGAAATTTTCAAAGTACTATTGTTAAATATATTAATGCTTACATCTCTCTTTAATTTGTCCCTTCTTCATTGTTAATATTGTAATTAATTACTTCTATTAATCTTGTTCTTGCCCAATGGCACAATCAAATGTATACACACAATTACAGTACTGAAATTACATCATTAATAAGGCATACAACGAACTTGAAGGCCCTCGTTTCCGTAACTTTGTTGTTCCTCTTCAATCTGTTTGGCCGAATCCACAAGAGATTTATTACCGTACTTAACCTCGATGAGTTCAAGTGACGAAATATCCCCGACACAATTTGGAATCTCACTTAGATTCCGACAACTATGAAGTAGCAGAAACCTAAGGCTTGGGAAATGGTCACTTTCAGTTATCCATTGTTGAGGGTCAGAGTTGTCAATAAGCAGATATTTAAGCTCAAGAAACTCTCCCTCGTTTGTTATCCACTCGTATCCTTCGCAAGCAGAGTCTCGTAGTTTAAGCACTTGAAGATTAAGCAACGAACCAACAATGGTCATATCTTTCCAATTAATAATCCCAAACCCACTCAAAGTCAACTCTTTGAGCAACCTAGGAAAAACAGGATTAAGCCTTGTCCGAAAATGGGGCCTGCCAATCACCTCCAACTTCAAACTTTCAAGTTTACACAAGAGCACAAGATTGCCGAGGTGGAATTCTTGATAACAGTCATCACCAGAATAAACGATTCCGAGTTTTCGTAGATTCGGAAGCATTTCCGTAATCTTCTCACTGCACACAAAATTTGTTACTACAGCGAGCGTTTGCAGGTTTTCTAGAGCTAGAGTTGCTCCTTCGTCAGGGCAGGGTAAAGGGCCGAAAGAGCGACAAACGAGATGTCTTAACTGCGGCATCCTCCAAATTTCCCGTGGCAGAGGTACGAAACATGTCCCGACAGAACGAACGATTAAGGATTGAAGATTCTGAAGGTTTGATATGTCCGAAGGAATCGTAGTCGGGTAGCTGAAAGCAAGGTATCTTAGATGGAAAAGCTCGAACAGTTTCGAAGGGAGGGATACGTATAATATAAACGGGCTGAAATTAGCATCCACCACATCCAACACCCTCAGCAATCGAATATTCCCAACAAAGCCCAACGAACTCGCATTGCGCTGAAAACATATAACAGTACGAATACTCGAGCCGTAAATGCTAGTCTCACGATCAAGATAAGAGTGAGCAATACATATACGTCGCTGGTTCTTAATCCTTTCAAGAAGAACATCCGACACGTACCTATCGGTAATGTGTCGGTGGAACTTCTCTTCGTTCGCCTTTCTTATGCACAAGTCCCGAACAAGATCGTGTACGCTGCAACTCTTGATTCTGCCGTTGGATTTCCTCTTTGTGACGAAAATGAGACTTCTCTTAACAAGATCCTCCAAATAATCCTCCGCCCCCTCTTCGAAGCTTCTAGAAGAACTTGGCTTCAAGAAACTCTCGGCCACCCATAGTTTGACGAGTTTCGAGGCACGGATCTCGTAATCTTCCGGAAACCCTCCCATGTACAGAAAACACGGTCTCAAATGATGTGGCAAGTGAGTATAACTCAAGTACAATATCTTTTCAATCTGCCCGTCTTTAGTACCGACTGTCGAATTTATATTTTTCGAGATTTCCTCCCACGAAGAACGAGTCTTGCTGACCGTGGATAGAACACCTGCAATCACTACAATCGCGAGGGGTAATCCTCTACAGCCCCGAGCAATCTCCTTCCCAATATTTTCCAATTCGAGAGGGTAATTTTCTTCGTGTCCGAAGACTTTCTGCTGAAGCAAATCCCAGCTTTGATCGGCATCCATGAAAGGCATCTCGTGAAGAGGGCTACAAGGGTCCGCGTACGCAGCCACGTCCGACAACCTCGTTGTCAGCAAAATCCGACTTCCGTTATTATTGTCGGGAAAAATCCTCTTCGTATCGTCCCAAGCTTTCGTACTCCACATATCATCCAACACGATGAGATACCTCCTACCGATTAGGGTTTGGTATATCTTTTGTTTCATCGCTTCATTGTTGCTCTGTCCGAATTCGAAATTCTCCGTCACTGATTCTGATTCGATACCCTGTGCGGGTTCTTCTTTGATGAACTCTTTCATAGAAGAAACGAGGCCCGAAAGAAGATCGTGCGCACTGTAATGCTGTGAAATTGTGACCCAACCACGAATAACAAAGTGCTGCATAGTTAACGGATCGTCGTAAGCGCTTCTAGCTAGGGTTGTCTTACCGATTCCGCCCATACCAAAAATTGGGATTACTTCGAGTTTCGACGATTCTCCACAGAGCCGAGATTTTACCGCAATTAGGTCATCGTTAAAACCGACCATAAGATTTTTACCTGTGGACGCGAGTTTGGGGGATGAACTAACACTATCACCGGGAAAAAAATCGCCGATTAGCTGCGCGGTTTTCGTTCCGGCGCCATTTTTTATCAGCATCACATCTGCGGCGATTGAATCGAGATCTCCGGTTACTTTTTCCAGATCTCGAAAATTGCGGCGGCGGTTACCGTACTTCGACGGCCGGATTTGGTCCGAGGTGAGGAATTCGATGGTGTCTTCTGCTTCAGTTGCTGCATCTCCGATTCGAACTTCCAGAGTGGTGGCTTTATCTGGGAAATCTTCGAGAAATGCTTGCAGGAAAATGGAGTATTCGTGGATTGATATGATTGGCTGTTTGTTGGGAAGAAAAATTGGATGCTTTTTATTGGTCAGGATTTGATCTGTGGTTTGTGTAAGCGAAACAAGTGCAGCATATGCCATCTCTGGTTTTAGTGTGTAGCAGATCAAGATGAAGAAAAGAAGAACTATATCAAACTAGTATAAATAAATTTTTTATATAACATTAATATTTTCATACAAAGTTGATAATATAAATCCACTTGTCAATAAGATTTTGCAAAACTTAATTGTCATAATATGAATAGTGATGAGTAAATAAATAATTAAGAAAGCAAACATTAATAGATTTTTTTATAAAAAGATGCCATTCACGAAGAAAGCAGCCAAAATAAGAAAGAATACAAATAAAAAAAATTTAGGAAATTAGTAGGGAAACAAATAAACAAAAAAGAATAATAATTGTAAAATTGTTATTAAGAAAGAAAGTGGAATCACGAATAAAGCGAAAAACCATTACATTGAGATAAGAAAAAATAAAGTTTAAAAATTAAAAAAAACAAAAATAATTACAAAACTGACATCAATTATCCTATGATTGCCAATCTTTTATTTCTTTTATATATACTAGCAATTTTTTTATGTGCCATGCACGGGATATTATTTAAATCGTGAAAAAAAAATTAATTTAATAAATAATAAGAAAATATAGTACACTAATATAGTAAAATTTAATAATGTTTCATATTTTATATAACATTAGTTTTTTTTTAAATCTTACATATTACGATTTATAATCCAAATAAATAGACTAAGATTTAACAAATGGAATTTCTAGCTTTATCTCTTCAGATTTGAGATATATTGATGAAAACTAGAAGATTAATAATTGTTGAAAATTATAGTTAAAAAATTAGTAGAGAAAAAAAATTAAAAATAAATAATTAATTACATAAGTACCAAATAAGGTAGGATTCGTCCGGGATTAATTTTAATTTTGATAATTGTTAAAAATTAGGGCAAATGGCAAATAGGCCCATGACAATGGCACTTAATTAAAAGAGGGACATCCAACTTTTTTGTTTTTCAAATAAATCCAGCCCATTCAAACTTATTTGCAAATAAGGAAAATCCATTTATATATCCAAAATTACCATCAATTCATTGAAACTCAATTCAACTCCAATTTCATGATTTACAACCCAATTTAGCCCAATTTCATCAATTAACCAATTTTAACCATAATTTCAATTTTGACCCGCCACCACCGGAGACCGGCGGTCTCCGGCGTTGAACTTTTTTTTTTATTTTTATAATTATGTTTTTTCTTAAAAAAAATATATTAATTAATATTACTGTCTTGGCTGCTAAATTGCTGTCTCCGGCAGTTATTTAACTGTCGGAGACAGTAATTTAACTGTTAATTGACTTTTTTTTTTTCTTCAAAAATATTTTAATTAATATTACTGTATTCGTTGCTAAATTACTGTCTCCAGCAGTTATTTAACTGTCGGAGACAGTAATTTAATTGTTAATTGACTTTTTTATTCTTAAAAAAAATATTTGTAATTAATATTATTGTATTCGTTGCTAAATTACTGTCTCCAGCAATTATTTAACTGTCGGAGACAGTAATTTAATTGTTAATTGACTTTTTTATTCTTAAAAAAATATTTTTAATTAATATTACTGAATTCGTTGCTAAATTACTGTCTCCAGCAGTTATTTAACTGTCGGAGACAGTAATTTATCTGTTAATTGACTTTTTTTTTTTTTCTTAAAAAAAATTATTTTAATTAATATTACTGCATTGGCTGCTAAATTACTGTCTCCAACAGTAATTTAACTGTCTTAGACAATAATATTAACAATATTACTGTTCGGGAAAATAATATTCATAATATTACTGTCTGAGACAGTAATTTAGTAGCAAAGACAGTAATATTAATTAAAATATTTTTTTTTTAAGAAATAAAAAATTAAAAAAAAAAAATCAACGTCGGAGACCGGCGGTCAACGGTGGTTGACCGGCCGGAAAAAAAATTCAGGAAAAAAAAAGTTTTCAAAAAAAAAAAAAAAAAAAAAAAGTCAACGCCGGAATCTGACCGGAAAAAAAAAAACATTTCAGAAAAATAATTATTTTCTGAAAAAAAAAAATTGGGGGTTAATGTGATATATTTGTTTAAATCCGGGGTCAATGTGTATTAAGGAAGTTAGAGCATAATGGGTGGAATTGATAAGAATTATATTATGGAGGGTATTTTAGACTAAAGACATGGGGATGAGTTTAATTGATAGGCTGTTTTTTTTGTGGACCAAAATGCATTTAAGTCCGTGATGGGCCTTTTTGCCATTTGTCCTAAAAATTATAATTAGAAATTAGTAGAGAAAAAATATTAAAAATAAATAATTATAGAATACTATTAGAGTTTTTTAGGTTATCCAGTATTTTTTTATATATAAGATAAGTTGAGATTGCTAAAAAGATTATGTGTTATTATAAGTTCGTTTGAATTCGAGTGTATCACTTGTCAAACAGAAATCATAAGGAATATTTGTGAGTTGTTGTTATTTTATTTTGGGGGAAATAAATTTTAAAATAATAATTTAAGAATGGAACTAATGTTTATTTATGATTTTAAAGAAAACAGAATACCTCAAATTATGTTTAAAAGTATTTGAAAATTGTATTTTATAAGAATTCTTTTTTTTTAAATTAAAGTGACGTTTGTTTTTTTCTCTTTTTTTAGAAAAAAAAAAAAAATGTTTGTCTGTTGCACCGGTTTCGCTGACCGGCGGTTTCAGAGAGGGGTTCTAGCTGTGCTGCAAATGGTCATTTAGGCATTTTGTTAGTCAACGATTTGTTTTTTCAAGTCCTCAGTGGTGGTGGTGCTTAGGAGTTAGGGTTGTTGGTGTTAGGGTACGCGGCGGCGATGGCGTGAGCAAGAGCGACGGCGGTGGTGGCCAGCCGGTGGTTGGTGGCAGATAGTCAATGATTTACGCATAATTCTTCGACCTAAAGCTTTTCTCCCAGCAAAACACACACACACACACACACACTATTTTGTAAAGTTATCGAAACCACCGCCAATCGCCACCACCATGAGCAACTCTGTGGTGAGAAACGGTCCATCCAGAATTAGCCGGACTAGATCCACCACGGCGGCGCTTGGGCTGGAAGCGATCACGTTTATCGGCTGGTCCTGGTTTACTGTGGAGAAGCGGTTCAATGAGCTTACCGCCACCGCCACTGATGGGTTACTCCCTCGCTCACATTTCGGTGAATGTATTGGTTGGTAAATGAACACTGTATTAAACAAAAATAGATCTAGTTTACACCATGATTCAAATTACTTAACCAAAAATAGATCTTGTTTTCAGGTATGCGTAATAGGGAGTCTAAGGAGTTCGCCTGCGAGCTTTTCGATGCCCTAGCCCGGTCGAGAAACATCTCCTGCGGTAGCATTACTAAAGAAGAGCTGAGAGAGTTCTGGGAACAAATCTCCGATCCAAGTTTCGATTCTCGGCTTCGTACTTTCTTCGACATGTAAAGGAACAAAAAAAAAACATAACAATTTTGATGGTTTTTGGTTCTGAAACTATAATATCGTGTGACTTTCGCATTTGATTGATTAATTCTTCTCCACAGGATTGATAAGGATGGTGATGGCAGAATTACGGAAGACGAAGTCAGGAAGGTACGAACGAACGAGGCTTTATTTATTTATTTATTTGTTTGTTTCTAATGTGTTAAACGATTTTCTTGATTTTGTGTTCTGTTCATATCAATGTATATGTTCCTTGAACATATTTTTTGAATATTAACTTTTCATCTGCAAGCATAATTAGTGGGCTAATTTTCGTTGCGGATACTATGATTAAAGAATAAAACATTTACTGATTGCATTGCAGATGATTATCTTAAGTGCTTCTGCCAACCAACTGTCCAATATTGTAATACAAGCAGATGAGTATGCGAAATTATTCATGACAGAATTGGACCATAACAAGCTTGGATACTTAACTGTACGTAAATCCCATGATAAATTACATTAAAGTACCCCGAACATATTTCCATGTATATATCATAAATAATGATGTTCTCAATAGATAGAAAACTTGGAGATGCTGATACTGCAAGGCCCAAACCGATCTCTCACAGGCGACAATGAAGGCCGAGGTTTGAGCAGAATGCTGAGCCAGAAGCTGAGGCCGACTCACGTCAACCTCGTACAGAGGAAATACAGAGATTTTCATTACTTTGTACTGGACAATTGGCAGAGAGTTTTGGTAATGGCACTATGGATCGGGATTATGGCTGCTATTTTTACTTACAAGTACATCGAATACAAGAATAGAGCAGTGTTTGAAGTCTTGGGCCATTGTGTATGCATGGCCAAGGGTGCTGCAGAGACTCTGAAGCTGAACATGGCCCTTATTTTGCTGCCCGTTTGTCGGAATACCATCACCTGGCTCAGGAACAAGACCAAACTAGCCATGGCTGTTCCGTTTGATGACAACCTTAATTTCCACAAAGTAAGTCGAACCTTTCCGTTAAGATACTTCTGTCATAAAAAAGAAAAAATCCAGTAGACTTGTGTTGGGCTTATGTTTTGGTTGTGTAATGTTGTGTTTGAACAAGATCTTAACTTTGGGGATTGTTACATTAATGTTGTTGTTGATTTTCTGTGTAGAATACCCTAAATTTGCATTTCTTGTTGATCCCGTTTCCTAAAACTTGAAGGGATCCACTACATTGTTAATGTATAGGCACAAAAACAACACGCACATGGAGATCGTTTATCTTTCCATTCAAACCTAATCCAAGAACTACAGCAAATCTGGCCTAATCAAAACTTTTTGTTTCCGTTACAGCTGATTGCTGTGGCGATTGCATTAGGGGTAGGAATACACGGGATCAGCCATTTAGCATGTGATTTCCCTCGTCTTCTAATCGCGAGCTCGGACGAGTACAGTCCCTTGGGGACTTTCTTTGGGGAGGAACAGCCAACAAGCTATTGGCATTTCGTGAAGGGATGGGAAGTTACGACAGGGATTCTTATGGTGGTTTTAATGGCCATAGCTTTCACTCTTGCATTTCCGTGGTTTAGGAGGAGCAGAGTAAGACTACCGAAACCATTGAACAAACTCACGGGGTTCAATGCGTTTTGGTACTCACACCACCTTTTCATCATTGTGTACGGTCTCCTCATTATTCATGGTATAAAGCTCTATATGACCCATGAATGGTACAAAAAAACGGTTAGATGCTTTCCTTCTTTGTCCTAGTTGCATATATATATTCGTACATGCTGATCTTTACATGCTACTCTTTACATCAATTGTTGCAAAGATAAGATTTCTAGTACCATTTCTACTTCAGACATGGATGTATTTGGCAGTTCCTGTCGCACTATATCTCGGCGAAAGATTGATTAGGGTATTCAGGTCCAGCATTAACTCCGTTAAGATCTTAAAGGTAAATGAAATTTGTTTAATCAGAATTGTTTGAAGTTGTCCCATGTCTAGAAAGTATATATATATATATATATATATATATATATATATATATATATATAATTTTAAACTGATCACGCATAAATGATAAAAGTCTTGTTAGATTGATCATTAGTATTTTTTTGGTTGTTTCTGTGCATGAAGGTTGCAGTTTACCCAGGAAATGTGCTAGCACTGCACATGTCAAAGCCCCAAGGATTCAAATACAAAAGTGGACAGTACATTTTTGTCAACTGTGCAGCTGTTTCTCCATTCGAATGGTACGTCTTGCCTTTAAAATAATACTCCACTTCGTGACACGCCATGCCATTATTGTCCTTGAAGCTGGATATTTTTACATAAAATAGCATCAATGCATAATCGCGTTTTTTAAAAGTTACATCAATGGTTTTACGGTGGTACAATCATCGCAGGCATCCATTTTACATGACTTCAGCACCAATGGATGATCATCTGAGCATCCACATGAGGACTCTTGGTGATTGGACCAGACAACTTAAACTTGTTTTCTCAGAGGTAAAACTATATCTACCTCCTTCATTAATATTTTATTCATTGTTCGTGTTTAGTATTTATATTGTTGTAGTGGACTTCGAATCCATCATATGAAGTCATTTGAAATCTGAATCATTTACTAAAACGCAATTCCTTCCATCTAATTGCCAACATAAGTGAACAATATAAACCACTGTTTATGTAACTAGTTCAGTTCCAAAATAAGTTGTGCATTGTCGTCTCATTTGGATTACTGATAATTGTTTGCACCGTGTTATTTTTTGCTCTTAGGCTTGTCAGCCGCCGCGTTCTTTTCGGTCTGATTATTTGCAAGGAAAGAATTATCCCAAGTGAGAATCCATTACCCACTTCCACAGAGATTAAAATGCTTCAAGTATAATCATGCATTGCATTGAGTTGTTGACATACATTATAAAATTATATTTCATATTGTATACTGTTATTAATAATGCTATGAATACATTATGAAATTTATTGTTTCGAAATGATGAAAAATATCATTTTTATTTAGAAGGGATATAAATAACATAATTAATGACGATTCTGAATTTGTTTGTGTGATTATCAAACAGCTTCCCAAGAGTGTTGATTGATGGGCCATACGCAGCACCATCGCAGGACTACAGGAACTACGGTGTGGTCCTGCTGTTGGGGTTGGGCATTGGCTCAACGCCCATGATCAGCATCATCAAAGACATTGTGAACAACATAATGTCGATGGAGGAAGAAGAAGAAGCAAACTCCTTGGAGGAAGGAACCGCTGCTCCTCTGAAGTCGAGGTCGGATAGTGGGGCCCACAGCTTCAAGACTAGGAAGGCGTACTTCTATTGGGTGATAAGAGAACAGGGTTCTTTTGATTGGTTTAAGGGTGTACTGGATGAAGTTGCTGAGCTGGACACAAGAGGGATCGTAGAAATGCACAACTACTGTACGAGCGTGTACGAGGAAGGGGATGCTCGTTCGGTTATCATCACTATGCTTCAATCGCTCAACCATGCCAAGAACGGTCTCGACGTTGTCTCTGGAACACGGATTACGTCCCACTTTGGCAAGCCTAATTTTCGTAACGCCTTCAAAGGCATAGCACTTAATCATCCTAATACAAGAGTTGGTATGTCTTGAAACACACACACACACACACAAACACACCCACACACAAACACACATATATATAATGTTGAGGCTTAATCTTGTTGACATCTGCAGGAGTGTTTTACTGTGGCGCACCAGCACTGGAGCCAGAACTGAGGCAGCTAGCATCTGATTTCTCTCACAAAACCACCACCAAATTTGAGTTCCATAAAGAGAATATGTGAAAGTATAATTCCATATTTAACCACCACCAGGGAGCAAAGAAATTTCTTGTAATTCTATATTTATTTATTTATTTCCTTTTTCGTGTTTCCTCCTTGTGGGAAAGTATAGCTAGTTAGAACTTATAAATGATTTTCTAGGGATAATGGTGGAGTAATGGGAGGTGGAAGAATACCCCCTCAACGGGAGGTGAAGTTCGCCGAGTGTAATTGAACCATATACGTGTGTATATCCACTGTACCTTCTACACATATTCATTGCCGGAACGGGAGGAAAAAAATCAACGCCGGTCAATGCGGTCGGTGGTAGTCGGCGGCAGTCAACGGTACAAAAAAATGGTCAATTGATGAATATGTGGTTAAATTAGGATTTGAAATTATGAATTGTGTTTAAAGGATTAGTGTAATTTCTATCATAAATATTAGGACTTTTTTCGGGCCACCGTACCACCGCCACTCCATCGATATAAATATGCACTCTTGGCGTTCAAGAAAGCTATGAAACTCGACCCGTTTTCTAGGCTTGCGAATTGGGCCGACCCAACTCCCATATGCAACTTCACCCGCGTAAAATCTGGTCCAATGCACCACCATGCAGTGGCCAGAGATCAACCTCAATGACTCATCTCTAGTCGGATCTCTTCCACCCCTCGGAACTCACTTTCTCTCTGGAACCTTCTAGAACTCAAACTCGGGGACAACTATTTACAAGGCCCGATTCTGGGCTCATTCTTGAACGGAGCGACCCCACTCGATTTCTCCGGCAACCGTGAAAAATCCCGTCAGTGATTGGAAGCCGTCTCGAGCTGTGGAACCTCAATTTGTACAGCAACGAGCTCGTCTAGTTCTCTCTTGGCAACGCAACGGGGTTGCTCAGCTTGGACATATTCGTCCTCACTTGGAATATATATCGGTACGTCTTCTACATTTAGTGATCGTTGAGTGCATTTTTTTTTTGCTTCAAAGTGTAAAAACCTGTCTTCAAATTCATATGAAGTAGATAAGTTTTGAAGTGCAGTCTAAGTTTAAGTGTAAAGAGATAATTATTAAACATCTTGCTCTCGCATGCATGGGGAAATATAATGTACCCAAATTTTTATTACCAAAGTTGTGCACACAAACAATTATAAGCATTTAAACAACACACACACAAACACACACACTCAAATGTCAAATGTCATAGAGTAGCTCCTTAAAAATCTCCACATGTTGTTTCTGCAACGACATCGCCACCAATAATCCGCCTTCCTCGTTCGCCGGAGGAGGCGGCATCAAGAAACACCGCCCTTCGTAAGCAAGTCCGCCGGGCCCCATATACACAGGCTTACCCCACCCGAAATCCGCATCGTAAACCGGCAGCCTCACCCAACTGATTACCCCGAGATCCGGACAGGTAAACGTCTGGGGCCCGCGAGCAACTGCCTTAACATCGCCCTGCAGCTCCAAGTAATCGAGCGCCGACCTCATGTACTCGTCGTCCATCCTGGCCAGCGCAGCCCTAATTTTTCCGGCGGCGTACGTCACGGGCTCCGACAGTATGTCGCCGGAAACCGCCACCGGCGCGGCGGTGAATATCACATTGCCGAAGTAACCCGGCGGCAGCGCGGGCCGGAGCCTGGACCGCCCGTCTGTGGAGATGTACAGTTTGGTCTCCTGGGCCCGCGGCAGCCCGCGGGCCCTAGTGACGCACCGCCAGATGTGGGCCACCACCATCTGGAACGAGGTGTAAGAAGATACCGCATTGTTGATTTCATCGTCCGACGATTTGAACTTGGATTTAAGGTTGTTCAGCTGGTCGGGGGTTAGCTTGAACAGAGAAACGGTGGTGGTGGTTTCGTCGGCAGGGGGTTTCGGTGGGTAGTGGTATTCGATGTGCTCGAACTGAGGCCGCGGCGGATCACGGGCGCAGAGGATACTTCGGTCGATGAACGGCGGCACTGTGGCGGCGGCGAGTCCACGGGCCATATCGGACCAGGTGTTGATGAAATGAAGGCCCGAAAAACCATCTGCCACGTGGTGCTGCATTCCAACACCCAAGGTCACGCCACCGCATTTGAAATGCGTTACCTTGCAGCAGTTGCGAATCCAGGATATTTTGTCAACGGTATTCGAAATTTAACACAATAAAAAATATGAATAAATAAGAAATAAAATTAGTTATAAAATGTTTGGTTTAATTTTATTAATGTGGATGTAAATACTTTGATAATTTATTTGTCTGAAAGACCAATTTAATTTTCGGTAATAGTTATTGTCATATCATTATCTATCTATACACCGAAATTCGGTATAAAAAAAAAATATTTGGCAAGGGATTTATTTGTATAGATTGCGTAATACCGAAACTTTAGTAATGATACCGAAACTTTAGTAAAAGTTATATAGAACAACTCTACTAACTCCACCCCACAGGCTGTATGATTGATCAATTATTCGTCACAACAAATTTAATTATTTATAATATGTAATATCAAGTGGATTATTATATTCAACTCTTGCTTCCATCCACAATTGATGACCTAGCTAATTGCTATATTTTTATTAATGCTAATTTTTAACTAATTACACAACTTAAGGATTCGATAAAGACATTAGAATATATATATATATATATATTTGAATCTCCATAAATTAATATTTGATAAATTAATAACCTCACTTAATTAATAGTTATTCTCGGTTCCGACTCATTGAAAACTTATTAAATTATTAGTTCGTCCATATATAAATATAATATTTCGCTAAATTATAGAATTTTGCTGGTCCCGACTGTATTAATTTATAAAGGTTTATTTAGATATATATACCTGCAACAGTAGAAGCGGGTACGTTGAGAATCCCTGGGTATAATCAACGACCGGGATTAGGCGGCGGCGGAGCTCCAAGCTGGGAGCAAAATCCCCGAAATCATCAACCACGCCGTCGGATTCCGCCTCCACAAACAGCACTCCCTCGGCGTTGCAGTCGATCTCGAACCGCCCGTTCGCATCCTTCTTCAGCCTCCCCGCGATCGGGTAGAACAGCACCGTGGCGCGGCCGAGCGCCTCCTTCAGCACCGCCGCGTCGAAGAAGCTGCCGTCCGCCGCCGCGGGGCGGCGGTAGAAGTACACGGAGGTGATGTGGAAGTTGTTCATCACCAGGTCGACGTTGGAGTTCCAGAGGCTGACGCGCGGCGTCTCCGCCGCCGGACGCACCATCGTCGACTCCTTCACTACGATTTTCATGGCGTCGAATTCCGATCCCGTTGATTACTTGATTATATAATCTTAGCTTCTGAAAACTTTATTAATTCGAAGAGAAAATAATCAGGTGGGAAATGGTATAATATATATGTTACTTTTATAGAAGTTCAACCTACTCCTCTAAAACTTATGTGATGATCTAGTCCATATTAATTATCGTTAAATATACTTTGCGCCCCTAAAGTATAGCATATATAACATTTTATCCCCGCAATATCAATTATTTTGTATTTTAAAATTTAAATAATTTTCTATTATATTGAACAAGTAAAATATAAGTAATATAGGGATATTATAAACAAAATAAATTAATATTAAATCTTAGTAATTATTGAATTAAAATTTATTATAATCAATGTACAACGAAAATTGAACTTTAATGAGTTTAAAAAATAATTTAAATTAAAAATAATCAATTTAAATAAATTTACTGATATAATAGTAAAAAAATGCTATTGTGAAAGATTAATTATTTTTTAATATTATAATAAAAACTTTAATTTTTACTCGTAATTAATAATAAATAACACAATTACTTTTGAAATTTAATATAATTATTTGCATAAATTAATTAAGATAATACTGAAATTATTTCTTATAGCATTATAGCAATTGGGTCAGCATTCAGAACACACACACACTCAAAAAAAAAAAAAACAAATTGAATACTTAATTATAATAATCCACGCCCTAGGCATGGACAAATATTTTTTTTATCAGATACATAATTAAAGGGTGCAAATTTAGACTGAATGGTCTGTTTTAATAGGAAAATCGGATGCCATAGAATGATTGACACATGGACAGTTTAAATAAAAAATATAATTAAGATTCTAATAATTGGAAGAAAAAAAAGGAAAAAGAAAACCCCCCCTCTAACCTAATTATAATCAGGATTATTTATTAAGAGGTAACTTAAGAGTGCCACATATCAAAAAATTAGTGGAATCTGATTTATATTAAATATCGGCTGATCCGCTCAAAATTTAATCTCATAATTAAATAATTAATTTTATCAAGGTCAGGAGTTGTTAAGATTAGTTGATTAATCAAATAGGTAAGGGTGGATTTGGTATTAGGGCGGTTCTACCATAACCCTTATATCGTTTCTAGTATCGAGTTTTCGATATTACGTAATTCAATAGAATATCCTGCCAAATATTTACCATTACGCTACCAAAATAATACGGTACGATAGATACGATACGTAAGGTATGAGCCTTATCGGTTAAGTATTGAAATTTGGTTAGAAATTCGATAGAGCTCAGTTGGGCAATCAATTGGTGGAGCATTTTGGTAGAGAAAGATCAATCCCAGCTAATTAATCGCGCGTAGTTAACGGCTTAACGTTATTATTAATTTGGGGAAATTGGCTAGACACCCCTTATTCTGGATTTATACAGGTGGAGATTATAACTGTTAGATGAATATAGGTTTAGGTCATTTGATAAAAAAAATAATATAAATAAAATAAAATAATTAGTAATAACGTTAAGCCATTTAGTTGTTTTCATTTTGCAATTTCATGTTACATATTTTTTCTCGTTTTCAAATTTTTCTTCAGTTTGATGTTTGTATTTGGAGAAGTCATAGTTAATCATTTTTTTTGCAACTCAATAATGCAAATTCTGGATTTTTTATCCAGTTTGCTATTTTATGGGTGAATCATTGGTATTTTGTTGTTTGCAATTCAATAATACAAATTCTAATATTCAGTTTGCTATTTGCAGTTCACGGAATCATAGACGTCATTTGCTATTTGCAGTTCACAGAGTCATAGGCGTCAGTTTGCTATTTGCAGTTCACGACAGACGATGGCGCGGAGGTGGTGTTGATTTTAGAGTATGAGTTTGTACAATAAATAGTATATATTTTTTTTACTAATTTATTTAATTTTTTTGTTAATATTTGCAAGAGAGATGTTTGGGAATTTATTTTGATAAAGAGGTTTTTAGGGGATTTGATTTGATTTGGCTAAGGGTATTTTTGACACAATAAATTTTATTAATTTATTAAAATATGGAAATTTTGACTTGGAATTATATACATAAATTAAAATATAGAGGGATATATAGCAAATTACCCCTATTAATTTTAATTAATTTATCGATATATGAAGGTAATTCATTATCGGTAAATGTCACATAGGTCCTTAACAACCATACTTTAAAAAAAAAAAAGTCATGGATTGCTACTTATTTATATATAAGTATCTTGTTGACAAACTTACCTATAATCCTTTAAACACACTTAATTACCAATTTGAAACTCTAATATTATCCCGAATTTCACAAAATAACCATTTTTTTCTTAGATGACCGCCGTTGACTTATTTTTTTTAACCAGTTAACAAGGTAATGTTATTGTTCGACCTGTAAACACATCAATTAATTTTTTTTGTCTTAAGTTGACCGGTCAATATAGTAATATTAGATTCTTAGTGTTTGACCCGTCAACATAGGTAAAACTATTATTATTATTAATAAAACAAACCGAACTTCTACAAGATAATAACATGCTAACCCAAGCCCATATGCAGGCCCAACAAGGGGTATCCCTATTTGGGTCGGATCCCAGGACCCGGATTTACATTAACCAAACCGGGTATAACCCAATTTACATTGATTGCCAGCTCACCACTTCATTCCCGCGCTTTCCAGAACCCTCTCGACTCTCTCTCTCTCTCTCTCTTCTTTCTCTCTCCTCTTGCAGTAGCAGAGAAATCCAGTCCTCACTGGTTGTTTCCCGATCCATCTTCCACAATCTTCCACCTCTGTATTATCTCTCGATCTCCTCCCCAAATTGTATATATAATCAAATGGCACATCTCATTCTTCTCCATCAAAATTCACGAACAATTTAACTGCCAATTTCCATCACACACACACACACACACAAAAACACCTACTGAAATCTCGATTGTTTTCGACAATGGCGAAGAGTGAAGGGAAGGCAATCGGAATCGACCTCGGCACGACGTACAGCTGCGTCGGCGTTTGGCAGAACGACCGCGTCGAGATCGTCCCCAACGACCAGGGCAACAGGACCACCCCGTCCTACGTGGCGTTCACCGACACCGAGCGGCTGATCGGCGACGCCGCCAAAAATCAGGTGGCGATGAACCCTCGGAACACCGTTTTCGACGCCAAGCGCCTCATCGGCCGCCGATTCTCCGACCCCTCCGTCCAGGGCGACATGAAATTCTGGCCGTTCAAGGTGATCCCCGGCCCCGGCGACAAGCCGATGATCCAGGTTCAGTATAAGGGAGAGGAGAAGCAGTTCTCCGCCGAGGAAATTTCGTCTATGGTGTTGACGAAAATGAGGGAAATCGCCGAGGCGTTTCTAGGGCAAACTGTCAAAAACGCCGTCGTAACGGTCCCCGCCTATTTCAACGATTCGCAGCGGCAGGCGACCAAGGACGCCGGAGCTATCGCCGGACTAAACGTTATGAGGATTATCAACGAGCCTACCGCCGCCGCCATAGCTTACGGTTTGGACAAAAAGGCTTCGAGGAGCGGCGAGAAAAACGTGTTGATTTTCGATCTCGGCGGCGGGACTTTCGATGTCTCCTTGCTCACGATCGAGGAAGGTATCTTCGAGGTGAAAGCCACCGCCGGAGACACCCATCTGGGCGGCGAAGACTTCGACAACCGCCTGGTGAACCACTTTGCGGCGGAGTTCAAGCGGAAGCACAAGAAAGACATCGGCAGTAACCCCAGGGCTCTCCGGCGGCTGCGAACCGCATGCGAGAGGGCAAAGAGAACCCTCTCCTCCACGACTCAGACCACAATCGAGATCGATTCTCTCTACGAAGGGGTCGATTTCTTCGCCACGATCACAAGAGCCCGATTCGAGGAGCTAAACATGGATATGTTCAGAAAATGTATGGAGCCAGTGGAGAAATGCTTGAGAGATGCCAAGATTGACAAAAGTCAAGTTCATGATATCGTTCTTGTCGGAGGATCAACAAGAATCCCCAAAGTGCAGCAATTGTTACAGGATTTCTTCAACGGGAAGGAGCTCTGCAAGAGTATAAACCCCGACGAGGCGGTGGCTTACGGTGCCGCCGTTCAGGCCGCCATTCTCACCGGAGAAGGGGATCAAAAAGTTCAAGAGTTGCTGCTTCTTGATGTGGCCCCTCTTAGCCTCGGTATCGAAACCGCCGGTGGAGTGATGACAGTTTTGATACCGAGAAACACCACAATTCCGACGAAGAAAGAACAAGTTTTCTCGACTTACGCAGACAATCAGCCAGGTGTCGTGATCCAAGTGTACGAAGGGGAGAGGCCTATGACTAAGGACAACAATCTTCTCGGCAAATTCGAGCTCAAGGGCATTCCGCCTGCTCCGAGAGGGGTCCCACAGATCAACGTGTGCTTCGACATGGATGCAAATGGGATTCTAAATGTTTCGGCGGAGGATAAAACTGCAGGTGTGAAGAACAAGATCACGATCACAAACGATAAGGGGAGGTTGAGCAAAGACGAAATCGAGAGAATGGTGCAGGAGGCGGAGAAGTATAAGGCGGAGGATGAAGGGGTGAAGAAGAAGGTGGAAGCAAAGAATGCTTTGGAGAATTACGCTTATAACATGAGGAACACCGTTAAGGACGACAAGATCGGATCGAAATTGGGTGGAGAGAAGGCGAAGATCGAGAAGGCGATTGACGAGACGATTGATTGGCTGGAGAGGAACCAATTGGCTGAGGTGGAGGAGTTTGAGGATAAGTTGAAGGATTTGGAGAATTTGTGTAACCCGATTATTTCGAAGATGTATCAGGGTGGCGCCGGAGATGTGCCGATGGGCGGCGGTTTTGACATGAATGGTGGTGCTGGTGGTGGCTATGGTAAGGCTGGTTCCGGGAATGGTGCTGGTCCTAAGATTGAAGAAGTTGATTAAATCCTCTGCTTCTTACTCTGTTTTCTTTTAGTGTTTGTGGGCTAGAATTTGAGATCAATGTGAAAAAATTGATATTGTTGCTATATAGTAATGTACTATGTTTGAAATTACTTGTTTGGGATAAGTAAATTCTTGTACTTTGAAGATTATGTTGATGTAATGAAATAAAATTAGAATTGTTTCTTTCAAAGTAGATTGCATTTTGAAGTTTTTATTTGTCTTTGGTATTGTGAATCAAAGGGCAAATTACGGCGGCGATTTTGGCAAATTACGACCAACTCCCTGAAGTACGGTTACATTATGAAAAACTTCCGTATATTTGGACAAATTTACCTACTAAATGATAGGTTTTTTTGTAAAAAAAAAAATCATAGTCGAGGAGGGTGGTTGTAATTATCCAAACATGAAGAGTTTTTTTCGTAATTTGATCTTACGGGTGGCCAATGAAGGGTTTTTTCGTAATTCGATCTTACGGGTGGTCGAAATTTGCTTATCAAAGAAACATATGAGAAGTGCTCTTTAGAAAATGTATTAGGTTAGAAGGCTGCAAATGGATTAGTGGTTACAATGTGCCCATTGAATTGAACCTACACTTGCTACACAAAATGTATTAATTACTAAAATTTCTAGAGATTAGTAACTAATGATGCTTTTAGGGCATGGATTTGTGTCATCATTAATTTTTCTTTAGAAGTCTAGAAAGTAAAGGCTAAAAACATAACTAAAGTGAAACATGTGAAAGAAAAGGAAGTGGTAAAGTAATTCATAAAAATATCAATTTACATACCTTTTTTTTTTTGTGTTAATGAGTGGGATTAATTAGTTGAACTAACCTATTGGGATATATTAATTATTTAAAAAAATCTATATCAATTTGGATATGATGATTAGTGAAGATTTGTAGATAGTGGAGTGTACTAAAACTATACTATTTACAAATAATATTATACTATAATATATCAATGTAGATGTAGATGGCAATGGTAATTATTGGTAATGTAAAGTCTAAAGTTATGACATATTGGATGATGTAGCACTGACATTTTAATTTCTTAATGTACAGGTCATTTTATAATTTCTGAAAAGTTAGAAATATATGCAAATAACAAAATTTCAAACATTTTTATTGCTTTCGTAATTATTTACATGATTTAATAATCAATTGCAAATTGATACTGGATGAAAATATATAAATACAAATTTATATGTGTTTGTACAACATATCTATATGTATATACTTTTATTTTTAATATTTATATGTTTCTCCAAAGTTCATGTATTCCCATTTTGGGACATGTTGTTTCCTCGAGTATGTTTTCCATTTTCTCGTACCTCAGTTTATGTGTCCGTGCTACATAGTATAGTATCAAAATTTGTTCTGAGATGACAAATAAATATGATAACATATAGTATATTTTAAGGAATTGTGTCAACAAATATGATTTATAATTTTGGAATAATAGATAGTGGGCTTAAAAGAAAACCATATAGATAAATATAATGTAGTGGCTCATGAAGTTCACGTGGGCAACAATATTGTAAAGTTTTTTCGGACTAGCCACAAAATTGTAGCAAAAGTTTGCTAAAGTTTCCACATTTGTTGTTTTTCTATTTCTATTTCTATTTCTATTTTTATTTTGGAAAAAAAATATATTTTTGGACAGCATGTTGAAAGAAGAAAGGGTAGCATTTCTTTCTCGAGACAATGTAGTCTGTTCGTAAGCACCTCGCACCTATGACCTGTTTGGTCATGGTTCGAGACACCAGTAGAGAAATCGAAATACCGATAACTAAAAAAAACATAGTCGAATGACATCAAACGATCACAAACCATTGTCGAGTCGAGCCTCCTCACAAGTCAAAATCCAATTATACCCAAGAAAAATGCCTCATTGCATTTTCCACTTGAGCAGCATGACATGTTACATCAATACAACTTCAACCATAATCCATGAAAAAAAAAATAGTGATCATAACCGAAACCACAAACACCAATAATAAATAAACCTATTAAATCTTGAGTTGAGTATCCACTCATCATGCCTACAAGTTGGGATCAACAAGAATCTTCCCAAAAAAAATAAAAATCTTTTCCCACCTTCACTCATATATGATATAACAACTTATTATTTTCCATAAAAAAAAAAAAAAAAAAAAAAACTATTCATCACAAAATATGTAAATAAAAAAAAAAAAAATCATCACCCCAATATTGGTGGAAAACCAAAATCATCATCATCAATAACACCATAGTGTTTGTTTTTTTCTCCTAAAGCATGTTCTTCAACATAGCCACCATACTCATCTCCATCCTACTCCACCATTCGGTTCCGTTATTCGGGCTTTCGGGCCTCCACCCCCACCCGCGCCACTCCATCGAAACCGATAAAGCCGCCCTCTTGGCGTTCAAGAAAGCTATAAAACTCGACCCGTTTTCGAGGCTCGCGAATTGGGCCGACTCGAATCCGGTTTGCAACTTCACGCATGTGAAATGCGGCTTAATGCACCACCGTGTAGTTGAGATCAACCTCAACGACTCGTCTCTCGTCGGGTCTCTCTCCCCTCTTATCTCTAATCTCACGCAGCTCCGCTACCTCCACCTCGTGAACAACCACTTCTACGGGGAGATCCTGCCGGAGCTCTCCTCTCTCCGGAACCTTCAAAAACTCAAACTCGGCGGCAACGACTTCCAAGGCCAGATTCCGGGCTCGTTGTCCTCCCTCTCCCGCCTCAAATTGATTTTCTTGAACGACAACAACTTGAATGGAGCAATCCCGCCGGAGTTCTTCTCCAACTGCACTCTTCTCAAAAACGTCGATTTCTCCGGCAACCGACTCGCCGGAAAAATCCCACCGGAGATCGGAAACTGCCTCGAGCTGTGGAACCTCAATTTGTACAGCAACGAACTCACAGGAGAAATCCCGTTCTCCCTCGGCAATGCGACGGGGTTGCTCAGCTTGGATGTGGAGAACAACAGCATCACCGGCGAACTCCCTTCGGATTTATTCTCTAAATTTCAAGAACTGCTCTTTCTTCACTTATCAGACAATCACATGACCAGCCACGAAAATAATACGAATCTCGGCCCTTTTTTCGCCTCGCTGGCGAATTGCAGCGAGCTAATGGAGCTGGAATTGGCTGGTTTGGGACTCGGTGGGAGTTTGCCTAGTTCCATCGGCGGGCTGAGTGTTTATATGGAGAAGCTGCAACTACAAGAAAATCGCATACACGGATCAATTCCTTCCGAAATCGGGAATTTATCCTACTTAACACTTCTCAATCTAACATCCAATCTTCTCAGTGGAACTATAACAGCCGGGATAGGCAATTTATCTCGCTTGGAACAGCTTTCGTTATCGGACAACTTCTTCACCAAAATCGAAGCTCCGTTAGGACAGCTACCTTATCTCGGTTCGATCGATCTCTCCCACAACAATTTATCCGGTGAAATTCCCAAGGAACTAGGATATCTTTCGAGCCTAAACTTTTTGTTCCTCAACAACAATCTTTTCGAAGGGAATATACCTTCCACTTTAGGGAGATGCACTGCCCTACAAAAGCTAGACCTGTCCTACAACAGATTGACGGGGCGGGTCCCGCCAGAGATAACGGGCCTTCACGAAATGAGGATGTTTCTCAATCTTTCGAACAACCGCCTCGAAGGGCCTCTGCCAATCGAGATAAGTAAGCTCGCGAGTGTCGAAGAAATCGATCTTTCTTCGAACTATTTCAACGGAAGCATCTCAAGTCTAATTTCGAGCTGCTACGCTTTGAAGCTGATGAACTTCTCGAATAACTCGATCGTGGGGAATCTACCAGAATCTTTAGGGGATCTTAAAAGCATTGCAGCTATTGATGTTTCGAGAAATAAGTTATCGGGGAATATTCCGACGAGCTTGAACAAGAGCGGTACACTGACTTTCTTGAATCTTTCTTATAACGATTTCGCCGGAAAGATTCCCATCGGAGGGGTGTTTGATTCCCTCACTAAATCATCTTTCTTAGACAACCCTCATCTATGTGGCTCCAATATTCGAGGTATCCCTAATTGCAACCACAGGCGCCACTATTTCCGGTCTCGTTTCTTCGTGATCGTTTTCTGCACTGTCATATTCCTTTCAGGCATTTTTTCAGTCATCTGCTGCGCAATCGGTTATCGGCGGCTGAGATATATCGTCAAGTCCAGACAATCCGCTAACGAGAAGAATCAACCACCGCAAATCATCACGCAGAAGTTTCCGAGAATAACTTACAAAGAGCTTCTAGAAGCCACCGGAGGATTCGACGACGGCAGGCTCGTCGGCTCCGGCGGCTACGGCAGAGTATACAGAGGAGTCCTTCGAGACGGGACGCAAATCGCCGTGAAGGTGCTGCAATTCCAGACGGGAAACTCGACAAAGAGTTTCAACAGAGAGTGCCAGGTGTTGAAGAGGATCCGCCACCGGAATCTGATCAGAATCATCACCGCCTGCAGCTTGCCGGGGTTTAAGGCGCTGGTTCTGCCGTACATGTCGAACGGAAACCTAGACGCCCGTTTGTACCCGCACTCCGTCGACGACAACCTCCGGACGGGATCGTCGGACTTGAACCTCGTACAGAGGGTCAACATCTGCAGCGACGTTGCGGAAGGGATGGCCTACCTGCACCACCACTCTCCGGTGAAAGTCATACACTGCGACCTAAAACCTAGCAACGTTCTTCTGAACGATGACATGACGGCGTTAGTCTCTGATTTTGGGATTTCTAGGCTGATCATGACCGTTGAATCTAACGGCGGCGTGATCGAAAATACGGGCAACTCCACCGCTAATATGCTCTGCGGATCCATTGGATATATTGCACCAGGTATATATATATATATATATATATATATATATATATATATATATATATATATATATATATATATTTTTTTTTTTTTTTTTCTTTTTTCTCAACACATTAAAATCTTGTTTATGACTTTTCAAAGAAAAAAAAAATATCTAGCACTGGAAATTGGAATAGAATTTTCGAATTCCGTCAATTTGGATCTGAAAATTTCAATATTGGGACAACATTTTTCATTATGAATTCCGAAAGTTATGATTTTCGATTTTTTTTTTTTAAAGGGAATTGGAATACATATTAATTAGACTCCGACTTCTGATCCGAATTTATTTCTGAAAACATTTTTCATTATGAATTCCAAAAGTTGTGATTTTCGATTTTTTCCGATTTTTTAAAGGGAATTGGAATACATATTAATTAGACTCCGACTTCTGATCCGATTTTATTTCTGAAAATTTCCAATTATATTCTGATAATTTCACTTATAATATCAATATTAGTTTACATTTTATGTTAAAGTCCGCACGTCACCGAAAAATTGGAATTTCTGAATTCCGCCGGTTCTGGTCCGAAAATTTCCGATTTTAAAACAATTTCCTAAAATTCCAATTTCCGAATTTTTTGATATTTTGGAATGTAATTATAATTGGTTTTATACTTCCGATAAAAAATAATTTTTTTCCCGAAAGAGCTCATTCTGATCCGAACGGTCCGATTTCCACCCCTAATTTGAACCGTTTACATTTATATTGTATACAAATTAATTTATAAGTACATCCCTGAGATAAGGTCAAATTACGAAATACAACGTCTTATTATCGAAATCACATTTATCCCCTCAAATTAGAACCGGTCAATTTTTATAACAGAACAGTAAAATATCTTAACTGCCCATGAATTTAACTGATCTCTCTCTCTCTCCCTCTCTCTCTCTCTCTCTCTCTCTAAAGAGTATGGTTCTGGATCGAGTTCATCGACAAAGGGCGATGTATACAGCTTCGGAATCCTGGTACTGGAAATGGTGACAAGAAAGAGGCCAACAGACGATATGTTTGTGAACGGTCTAAACCTGCACAAGTACGTCAAGAATCACTACCACATGCAAACGGAGGGTACTTTGGACAATTCACTCATTCGATCGTTGAGGGATCAAACCCCCGAGGTGAGGAAAATGTGGGAAGTTGCCATCGGAGAGCTCGTCGAATTGGGAATATTCTGCACGCAAGATTCCCCGTCTATGCGGCCCACCATGCTCGACTGCGCAGACGATTTGGATCGGCTCAAGAAGTACCTTAGCGGAGATGCCACGGCCACATTTTCGTCCTCCCTCGGAATATCCTCTTCTACATTTAGTGATTGTTGAGTACAATTTTTTTTTTTTTTTTTTGTGCTTCAAAATGTAGAAATCAGTCTTTCAATTCATATCAACTAGATCAGTTGAATTGCAGTCCATGTTTTCTCTCTATACAGTAGAACATTGATAAATTAATAACCTCGTTTAAATAATAATTTTTTACAGTCCCGACTCGGTAAAAACGTACTAAATTATTAGCTCGATAATTTAATATTTCGTTAAATTAATATATAGAATGATGTTAGTTCTGACTGTATTAATTTATAGAGGTTTAACTGTATATAAACTAAGTGTAGCCTCACAAAGTAGTTTGTTAGATTCCTAACGGAGTGACCAAACTAACCGGACAATGTTGTTTCCTATTTGGTAAACTATGTAACCGGACCCGTTTCGACGTCTCGTTTGATTGGTCAGAACGCATAACACCTTCAATATTTTCCACCACATCAAATTATGTTTCTCCTATTTCATCCAACTCTTCTTCGTACCAAGACGAAAACGAATCCTCATCCGAATATACCTTACAACTAAACTCAACTTCCACAGATTCTTCAACCGCATCATCATTTTCAAAAACTTCGACAAACGGATGATGCAAGAGCATTTCAGAAGTATGTATGAAAACGGACCACCTCACAAAACTTCCCTTTAGAAAATCGTTCGCCTCCTTCGATATCTCGTTTGGGACTTTAGGCAATTGACCCCTTGCCCCCTATTTTCCCAATTATTTCTTCCGATTTTTCCCCTTCCCACGGAAACTTTCCCGTTAGCATATATAAAGCACAATACAACCAAGTGCCCGAATATCGGAATTCGGAAAGTGCCTCTTGCACTTTATCTATCATAGCCTCGGGCGATAAATACATAGGGGTACCCCTCCAATAGGGTTCCAATGTTTTCCTCTTCTTCGAACTTCTTTCCGTCTTCGCCAAACCAAAATCCCCAATATTTGCCCTAATTTCGGCACCCGAATATGGCTTAAGCAAAACCGAACCCGAAACCCTAAAAGCCCGAAAACCCGAAACTCGAAACATAGATATAAAATATCAGAAAACAATGCTAATTAAAATTTTATTGCCAAAGTTTGGAAGATCACAAAACCAACAAAAACAATAAGCACACTCAAATGTCATAGAGCAGCTCCTCAAACATCTCCATATGTTCCTTCTGCAACGAGATCACCACCAACAAGCCGCCGCCGCCGTCTTTGTTCGCCGAACGAGGAGGAGGCAACAAGTAACACAGCCCTTCATAGGCAACCATGCCTGGCCCCACATACACGGGCCCACCCCACCCGAAATCCGCCACGTAAGCAGGCATCCTCACCCAGCTGGTTATCCCCATATTTGGACACCTAAACGTGTGGGGCCCACGAACAAGCGCCTTCACGTCGTCCTGCAGCTCCAAGTAATCGAGCGCCGACCTCATGTACTCGTCGTCCATCCTTGCCAGCGCGTCTCGAATTTTACCCGCGGCGTACCCGACCGGCTGCGCCCGGATGTCGCCCGAGGCCGCCACCGGCGCGGCGGTGAAGACCACGTTGCCGAAGTAGCCCGGCGGCGGCGGCGGGAGGAGCCTTGACCGCCCGTCGGTCGCGATGTAGACTTTGGTCTCCTGCTCCGGCGCCAGGCGCCGGGCCGTGGTGGCACACCGCCAGATGTGTGCGGCCACCATTTCGTACGAGGTGTAGGAGCTGTTCCCGTCCGGTGATTTGAACTTGGACTTGAGGCTGTTTAGCTGGTTGTTGGATAGCTTGAGTACCGAAACAGCCGTGGTGGTGCTCCGGTCTTCGTCGGAAGAAGCGGGTGTCGGAGGGTAGTGGTATTCGATGTGCTCGAATTCAGACCGAGGCGGATTGCGGGCTCGGAGAATATTCCGGTCGATGGACGGAGGCAATGCAGGGGCGCCATGGCCACGGGCCATGTCGGACCACGTGTTCATGAAATGGATGCCGGAAAGTCCGTCGACTACGTGGTGTTGGATTCCGACACCTAAGGACACTCCACCACATTTAAAATGCGTCACCTGCATGCACATTTAAGTTAGTTTACGTATATTGTACGAGAGTGTAGATTTACCAAGTCGATTACCTGTATTAATTAATACAGCTACAGATTTGTTCTTTAATTATTTAAAGATAAATATATGTATGTTTAATTTAATTTCATTACCATGCATCATGCATGTTACAAGTGCTAGTTTTATTTACTTTTGAATGCTTACCTAATTGTTAAGATAAATTATATCAATTTGAATGTTAAGTTATAAAACAAAACAAAACAATACGGATTCGATTAGGCTAATTTGATTAAAGACATACATTTAACAAGAAAATAAATCATATTAGGCCTAATTAATTAACAGCAAGCTTCATCAAATTATAATATAAAACGGACCGAATATATATATATATATATATATATATATATATATATATATATATATGTAGAGTTTTCTTAAAAAAATTCAAATATTTTGGAATTTAGTAGTCCCATGCATGTATAGTATATAGGGGGGTGTAAATTAAATAATTAAAATAACTCACGATTTTTTTTAATTAGCTCGAAATCGAGCCTAAATTTTGTAGGGTTCAATCTCAGTAGCAAAACTGACGATCACGAGTCGGCTCATGAGCTTTATATATTTTTTTTATTTTTTTTTAGTAGTGTAAAACAAAGAACACACCTGCAACACCAAAAGTGGGTAGGCAGAAATATCCAGGCTATAATCCACCGCCGGTACAAGGCAGCGGAGCTCGGAGGTGGGAGAAAAATACTCCCCGAAATCATCAAGCCTGCCGTCGGATTCCGCCTCCACGAAAAGCGCTCCCTCCGCGTTGCAGTCAATCTCGAACCGCCCATTCACATCCTTCTTCAGCCTTCCGGCGACCGGGTAGAAAGGCACCATGACGCGGGCGAGCGCCGCCGTCAGCACCGCCGCGTCGAAGAAGTCCGCTGCCGCAGTGGGGCGGCGGTAGAAGTAGATAATAGGGACGTGGAAGTTGGGCATCACCAGGTCCAGGTTGGAGTTCCAGAGGCTGACGCGCGGCGTCTCCGCCGCCGGCCGCACCAGCGTTGACTTCTTCACGTACAATTTCATGCTTTTCTCGCTGCTGCTGTAATTACTAATTAGTCTTAATTATTTCGAGGAGTAAAACAATCAGAGGGGATTGGAGTTTATATACACGTGTTGACTTTCGATAAAAAAAAATATTTTCTCATATTTTTTTTCATTTTTTTTATACAGAAAAAAAAAAAAAAAAAAAAAAAAAAAAAAAAACCCTCCTAATTAATTGGCTAATTTAATTTGTTAGAATAATACATCAAATTTGGCCATTAATATTTTTTAGAAAAAAATATATCTGGATTTTAGGATTTTTAAAATTAAAATCTAGGTTTATCCATTTTATATTACTTTTAAATTGGGGAATAGGAATAAAAAATTTTGGGGGAGGTTTTTCCCCCAAAAAAATTTTTTATGACAGTACCCCCCCCCCCCCCCCACCCAAATATTAATTTATAATTAAATAATGGAGGGGATAGTCAATATAATATCTAATAAAGGTTTTTAATTTAAACACCACCAATTAACTTAATTAAAATATTTAAAAAGAGCTAAGTAAGTTGCTATAGCCTGTATACTATGTATATGTAATTAATCCTACATAATTAGCCTGCCTAACCCTGATTAGAGCATAAGGGTGGGGTGGAAAGATGGCCTGCGGCTGCAATCAATAAACTAGGGGTGGAGAATATGACCCTAGCCCTTCATTGCATGTGGTTAGGGGTGAAAATTATACACAAATTATCAATTTCGTCGGTTTCGATTCGAAAAATTATTACATTAAAATGAAATTTTAAATTACAATTTTTGATATATATTTTTTTTAGTGGTGATGGTTCTTTGCACGGGTGAATTAGATTTTCTTTGAATAATTGACATAACTAGAATTTTAGGAACCAACTTTTTAAGGAGCTGAAAGGTAGTAAAAACAAGCTCGCATGCGTGGGTAGCTCAACTGATTATGAGATAATAAATTGGTACAAGATTTCAATCAATGGTTTAGTACCGCAGTTGCAGTGTGGGAATTTCAATTTCACTGGGATGTTGGTTCATTGTGTACTCCAGATCTGCTACTCTAACGAATCGTTAGGTCGTTATGATTTACATTCATCTATCAAAATCTGTCGTGCTAGGGAATAGGGGCCATGGGAACGAGAGATTACTCGTTTTTTTGTTACATGGTACAAGAATGTATACTCTCACTTAAATAGATGCGAAGATGAGTTAACTATTAATAATAAAATTTTAATACATAATGGATAGTGATTTTTATTTTAGTAATAATAAAAATAAGTAACTAAAATATTATAAATTTAATATTTAGGGGTCACAAGATTAAAAGAAAATATGAAAATAGATAATGAACGTTGATTTTAGATTTATATTAGAACTGAGGTTCTAAATATTACATATATTATAAATTTAACAGAATTAAATACTAATATATAAAGTGTATACAAAAATATTTCGGGACCCTATTTTTTTATCAAAATTACAGTTTCCCAATTTCCTCTGCGTTAATTGAAATTATTTATATATCTTATATCTTATCTTATATATAAAAGAAAGAAACGTTGTGCAACCCTAAAAAACTCTAATGGTGTTTCTGTAATTATTTTTAATATTTTTTTCTATTAATTCTTTTACTATAATTTTCAACAATTATCAATCTCCTATTTTTCATCAATATATTTCAAATCTTAATAGGTAAAGATAGAAATTCGATTTGTTAAATCTTAATCTATACATTTGGATTATAAATCTTAATCTGCAATATTTAAAAAAAAACTAATGTTATTAAATTTTACTATGTACTATATTTTCTTATTTTGTATTAAATTTATTATTTTTTTAATTTTTAAATAATATCCCGGTGCATCTCACGGGGAAAAAATGCTAGTATATATAATAAGTAAATATTTATAAAATTTTAATTAAAATAATATAAAACACAAATCTATTTTAGGCTATATTAGGCCCGTAGTTGTATTGGGCTTTACGAATTCATGGCCCATAAAGCCCGCTCTTATTCTTTGCAGTTTTCTCCAATTTGAGTAGTATAGCTCCTCCATTCTTCAAGAAACTGCACACGAAAAACAGTTGCCACATCAAAATCACAAATTATCGATCAATCAATCTCTTTTTTCCCGCATAGGTGAGCACACGCTGCTCTGACACATTGTTTGAAGAATCGGAAATTCAATTTCACGCCATTTGGTTTGTCTCCGACTGTAATTTTTAATCGCTTGTGCTTATTCTCCGATGTTTGTTCGCGATCAATTTTTTTTTTTTTTTTTTTTTTTTTTGTGTGTGTGTGGATTTTTCTCGATTTAAATTGTTCTGTGTTTATTTTTCAGTTTCCTGTCGCAAATGTTACTGTTCTTGTTGAACAGTGGAATTCTATATGTGCTGAAGTGGAATTCTGGGTGTGTATGTGTGTGTTAAAGAGATTTGTGTATGTGTGTGTTAAAGAGATTTACTATATTTTTGTGCGTATGAATATGCATACTTCATATACTGTTCTTATTGAACAGTGGAATTCTGTGTGTGTGTGTGTGTTTGTGTGTGTGTGTGTGTGTGTGTGTGTGTGTGATTTTGTAGATTTGTGCGTATAATATGCATACTTCATGTACTGTTCTTATTGAACGGTGGAATTGTGTGTGTTTGTGTGTGTGTGATTTAGTAGATTTGTGCGTATGAATATACATACTTCATATACTGTTCTTATTGAACAGTGGAATTCTATGTGTGTGTGTGTGTTTGTGTGTCAGTGTGTGTGATTTAGTAGATTTGTGCGTATGAATATACATACGTCATATACTGTTCTTATTGAACAGTGGAATTCTATGTGTGTGTGTGTGCTTTTGTGTGTGTGTGTGTGTGTGTGTGTGTGTGTGTGTGTGATTTAGTAGATTTGTGCGTATGAATACACATACTTCATATACTGTTCTTATTGAACAGTGGAATTCTATGTGCGTGTGTGTGTGTGTAGATTTCTGCGTATGAATATGCGTAATTCATATATGTATATTTATGTATCTATGCAATGGGAAGTTAGATACAATCATACTAGAACTTGTAGACATTGTATTCATGAAGTTATTTGGGCAAATTTTGATGAATTCTCGATACAAGTTTGAATCAAAACAACAGTATCTTGTAAAAGCCAGTCTACGTCATTGAATTTATTGTTTGTAATGACACTTAAAATGACCATATTAAACTCTAATTGCCTCCATAAAAGAGTATTGTATATGAATGCATATATGAGCATATATGAGATTTGTGATACAATAATAATCTGTTCTTGCAGCTTAAAATGGGGGTATATCTGAGCACTCCCAAGACTGAAAAGATCTCAAACGACGGTGAGAACGACATGCTTAGATTCGGATTATCATCCATGCAGGGATGGCGAGCAACAATGGAAGATGCTGTAAATATCATTCTCCTTTTATAATGCTCTGAATACATAGCTTAAGTTGTTGTCACTCTGAAACAATTTCATCCATTAGAAATGATGTAGTTTTTGTAATATGCCGTATTTGTTATGATATTTATTTTTCTGCATAAATTATAATATAGCGCTTCTTATATTATAGGAATTCATTTTTATAGTGCTTGTTATATACCATTGGTTATAGGACTGTATTGTTCCTTTTTAACATCCAGTAGCATATATACGTTCTGACAGGCTTCTATCGAACGATGGGATAATCCTTCTTTTTTAATTTCCTCCTGGAAAATGTTATATTGAAGAATAACGTCAATGACCATTGGAAAGTATGACTTGATGGCGCAGTACGATATGGAATGAACTTCAACAGTTCTTTATATTTGCAGTTAATAATTATATGTGTTGTAGAGACTCGCAATTTGATTTGGAGAAGATGAATCTAACACTGACTTGACGTTCTGTGGTTTTTACTGGATCTAACATTGAAATATCTTGAGAAGTTCTATTTTCTTACGTAACTGGATTAGACGATGAATGAGTGCATCACTATCGAATAGTTGAGTGATTTTAGGAGCCCCTGTATTTAACTCAGAGGAAAGGACATATGATGTTATATGGTTATGAATTTAGAAGATGCATATTAGATTTATCTGGTATGTAATCACATTATTTGCTCTATCAGTTGCTTAACACTTGACATTATATTTATCCTTTGTGAGAAAGGCTGAATGCTTTGTGGTTCTTAGATAGTTCAATATGGTCAATTGTATTTCATATCTAAGATCTTAATTTATCAGTCTCGTGTTTTTTTTCGTCTTGGCTTGAGTTATTCTACAGCATGCTGCATTCTCTCATTTGGATGATTCGACTTCTTTCTTTGGAGTTTATGATGGCCATGGGGGTAAACTTTGATCTCTTAACTTTCCAATCTTAATGAGTTTTCTTGCCTACATTTCAACTCCGCTCGATTTATTGGCTTCATACTGATTTTAAAAGTAGCCTCAGTTTTACTTTTAATTGATAATCATTTCACCTAGAAAAGGAAAAAGGTTTTCTAGTTAGAAACACAAGGCTTGTTCACAATTTTGGCTCTGCATACGAGTTCTGATTGGTTAAGAGACGTATTCCTGCTTCAAGAATTGAGATAATAATAAGCAGAATTAACCAAATGACATTGACATGCGTATTTTTCAAATGACAAAAGAAACAGATTCTGCTGATGTTTGAGATTGTGCAATAATTAACTCGTATTTTGTGGAGTACTTTAGTAGTTCTGAAGTAAATGTGTGGAATTAGTTCGTCGGCTTTTGTATGAACATAATTTTGAATATGCGGTTAGTTAAAATAGTATTTACTGCCCAAGTTTATTAGGAACCTTGTTATTTTTTTTATGGCTGTTGCAATTTCTTATTAACAATTTAACATCATGAAATCATTACTCTCTGCAGGTGAAGAAGTTTCCAAATTTTGTGCGAAGTTTCTTCATCAACAGGTGCTAGGGAGTGATGCATATGCAGCCGGCGATCTGGAAACATCTCTTAGAAAGGCCTTCCTAAGGTTTATTGTAATTCTTTTTATTTGTTGATTGATAGTATAACATATGTTTACCTATATCTTATAATCACCATTTGATGATTATGCATACAAATTTTTAATGTCATATTCTTCTCCATTACAGAATGGATGAAATGATGTGTGGAATTAATGGACGGAAAGAGTTGGCAACATTAAGGGGCAAAGGGGACCAACCAAAGGCTAAGGAAGATAATGACCAAACAGACTACTGGTCTTCTGAGAAGGTGCATGTTCAGTATACTCGGTAAACCGTCTAGTGGAAAAAATAATCGAATTAATTGATATTGTAGTGTTTTTCAGCCTTCAATTAGATTCCGGGATTTCTTTGGTACGTGAATTTTGATGGCAATACCAAATACTTGCTAATTTCCTTATTCAAAATATTAATTTATTTATGCTTGGCGGTTTGATGATGTTGAAGCTTGTTCAGAATTCGGTAATTCTATATTCCTAAGACCTCTTATTTCACTCGTTCTCCTTTCCTTTTTTTCAGATTCCCCAGTTTTTTCTGTATTTTAAGTCAACTCCTGTTTAAGCCAGCCAGCATTAATCAAATATGGCCCTTATATATTGTGTCGCCTTCATGTGAACCGAAACTTAACAAGACATATGGCACACAAGGATTTCTAAATATGTTTTGAAATGCAGGGAAATCACTCTGCTAATAAGGGTCCAAGTGCTGGAAGTACTGCTTGTGTTGCAGTGATCCGAAATAACCAACTGCTTGTTGCAAATGCGGGCGACTCTCGATGCGTCATGTCTCGGAACGGAGAGGTGAAATTATTTTAATTTTCCTTTACATTTTTACTGTTTGTGAGTCAAAAACTAGCCTTTAAATTCATGCAGGTTTTTCCTTTGAGGACAAAAACTACTCAGATGGCTAATTGAATTTATCAAATGTACTTGAGAATTTTTTCTAGTTCATGCCGTGTGCTTGCAATTTAGTAACGACTATTGTGATTGTTGATTTTACGTAATATGCACAAAATTTTTGCAATAACTTCGTGCAGGCACATGAAATGTCCAAGGATCATAAACCAGATCTTGATCATGAGAAGAGAAGGATATTGGAGGCCGGTGGTTATGTACAACATGGGCGGGTCAATGGGAGCCTGAACTTGTCAAGGGCTATTGGTACTTTGCACAATTTTAACATCTATTTAAGACGTTTGTGAGAGAGTGCTGGATTTTTTTCCTTTGTTCAGTATCGATAGTTTCAAATACTTTCAGGTGATATGGAAATGAAGCAAAACAAATCATTGCCTGCAGAACAGCAAATTGTGACAGCAGACCCAGATATAGTTACTGTATGTGGAATCTTTACTTTTATCCTCTCAATTTCTGTGACGAAAGAAAAGCTGTTTCATAACTATATGTCCTTCATATTGTCATACTTGCTTTCAAAGCCGATATTTCTTTGAAAACGTGACCGATTTTCTATTGTTGTCCCTTCTGTAATAGGTTGAGCTTTCTGAAGATGATGATTTTCTTATAATCGCCTGTGACGGGATATGGTAAGTTTTTTTTCTTTCTTTTTCTCTCTTTGCTGGTCCTATATGTTTAGAAGCTGTCTTTATGTTACTGTATTATTTGTTCCATAAGAGATTCTTCTCTTATATCAATTCTATGTAGCGACTCTGTAAATATATGCATTGGCAAGAATATATAATTTTACATGAAGAAAATTTCCGTATGGTTTCATTAGCCAAATTTAAATTCTTAGCATGTAATGTGTTTGGAGATGAAGAACAGCAACTTCTAATCCCACTTGCCGAAATTAATTCTCGTTTGTGTTTCTTATTAACAAAATTACAGTTGTATATCATAGATATTTTATGTACATTATGTATATGAAAATTTTATTTTGCTAGGGATTGCATGACAAGTGAACGAGCTGTTGATTTCGTGAAAGAACAGCTCAAAACTGTAAGTTTCTTTTCGTTCAACCGTTACGACACATTTCAAATGCATGGGAGGTGAAAATTAACAAGTGTCTTAAAAATCCACAGGAGAAGAAGCTGTCGGTGGTGTGTGAAAAAGTACTAAGCAATTGTTTGGCCCCGTCTTCTGGTCAAGATGGCTGCGATAACATGACCATGATCTTGGTTCAATTCAAAAAACCTCTCGAGGTAAAAAAATCGCCCTCCAACGAGGAACTGCCTCTGCCGTTAGTACAGCAGTAGTACACTTCTTACCAAAAATTCCGGGGCGACATTAATCTGACTTAGTCTTAAAAAACTCGTTCAGATTACAGATACTAGACGTTGCACATGGTATATTTTTGACAGCTCTTAGTAAATATTGCTGCTTTTTTTAGGCAATTATCTTTCTGTTTTTTTTTAGGAATGAATCCCAATATTACACGACTTTTTACGATGAGTTCGTTTCAGTTGGGCAATTGTGACATGTATTGCGCAAATAAGGGCTCAGTTAATCAGGTTGGAAGAATAATAGTAGACAATTTTTACGAACTATCTGAAAATCGAAATGGTTGTTCCTTGTTTTCTCTGGTACGCTAGATATTTTTCTATATGCCAAGTGTGTTGTGGAGCCATGAAATTTTGGATTTTTCGATTAGGAATGTGTTTGGCGTATAATGATTGCGTGGTTCAATGAACCAGACGTGAACTCGAGGTGGTCCTAAACGTGTTCGTGTAACCTTGTGAGCACTTCTATTTTGAGAATAGTGGATAGGTGTTTAAGACTTTGTTTAGCCTGATATGGAACCTTTCATTTTCATGTTGACTGTGTAATGGGGAATATCTCTTCCTTTTGTTATAGGTAAGGGTGAAAAGTTGAAAACTCGTACGGGATTTTCGAATTCCGTCAATTCTGATCCGGAAATTTATGATTTCCGAGTAATATTTTACATTTCGAATTCCTGATTTTTTTATTTCAGATTTTTCTCCATTATTTTAATTTTTTTTTTGAAAATTACACTTATAACATAATTATTATTATGTGTTTTATACTATAGGTGATTCGGGGGAAAAAAAAAAAGAATCTTTGAATTCTGTCAATTTTGATTAAGAGCCTCTTTGGCTAAGCTTATAAGCTCCTAAAAATATCTTATAAGATGTTTAGGAGCTTATAAGTTGTTAAAAGGTGTTTGGTAAAAAAATTGGAAAATATCTTATTTTTTCCAAAAATAAGCTGTTAGGGAGCTTATAAGATGTTTTTAAAAAAATACCTCTACCCCACATTTTTTCTTTAAGATCTTATTTGCTTCTTTACTAAAACACTTAAAATACAAAATTACCCTAAAATACTTTATTATATTACATGAATACTAATAATATTTATATTTACGGAAAAAGTTGATTTTTTTTCGAAAGTTCTAGTTCCGATCTGATTTGTCTAATTTTCATCCCCTAACTGTTGATTTTAAATAATGTAGACTTCATCCGTTGTGGTAAATTTGTCATCATAAATCGAAAGCGAAATCGAAAATTGAAATCCAAAATCGACCACCATTTATAATTTGTGAAAATATCGATCCTGATTAAGTAGTTATAATAAAGTGAGTGCTTTGTCCTCCTCCACAGATTCTCTATCTGTTTCTTTAAAATATCCTTCGTTCCTCTATTTCCTTTTCCATGGAATTTTATATTAAATAAGAATTGAAGTATTATATTCAACTGTTAACATTAAATAAATTATTTTAATATCTTAGCCATTTTGTCTCTCTCTTCATCCATCCACTTACTTTTCACACCTCTCACAATTCAATAATAATAATAATAATAATAATAATAATAAATAATAGGGTCCATAATAAATGTCAAAACGTTTTGCATGTTAATTATATAATTAATTAATCAGTCAAATATCTTCATATATATGCAATTTGTAGCTTTTGCACCAAGTCTTGTCAAAATATAGGCATTTAATTTATTTTTGTAAATATCTTCATCTATGCAACTTGTAGCTTTTACAGCAATTTCTTTTTTAACTTATCGCCATATTAATTAATTAATTTGAAATATCAACTAATTAAAACTCATCAATGAATGAGTCTCTGAAGACTTGG
Source organism: Erythranthe guttata (assembly GCF_000504015.1). The sequence goes on along the minus strand of NW_012194881.1, from coordinate 2,985,253 downwards.
TTATAATAATAATAATATAATATACACAGTCGGAGTGGTTCTAATGGACACACGTTTTTAATTTGTTCTGCGTTTGATTAATTCAAAAGATCGTAGGAAAATCATTTTTTTAATTAATGAGGCTTAATATAAAAGTTTTTGAAATTTCGCGGGAATGCACCCTCAAATCAAAACCTATCCTATGGTCAACCTATATAATTCTACTTCATTTAATTAATAAAATAAAAAAATAAAATTAGTGGGAAGGACATATTTTAATCATTTCTACATAGGATTTATGTAACCAACATATGCTGACATATACTATTTAATTTTACATTATCGATCTACACATAATTATACATGTATATAAATATATTCTTCGTGCTCAGTGAATAATTATTTATTATTTAATAGTACATAATGTATTTCATTGGCCAAATTTATATTGGACCTAGAATTTTGAGAAAATCAAGTGTGCATGGCTTACAAGTGTCAACACGAAGAATTTGAGTCTATCCATTTGTGGATAAGTAGATATTATCAAGTATATATATATATCCAATTATCCATAAATAATCTATTTTTGCGTAGATAATATACAATTTATAACCACAAACGTAAAACAAATAAATTTTAAAAAGGTAATTTTATCCGAATCACCACCAAAATAGGAGAACTTATTGGATCACATCTGCAATATTTTCAAATATTGCTTTGAAATGGTACCATTGCTTTGCAAATTACGCCTACCACCCCTGAGGTTAAATTAAATTACAAAAAAGATCAATTTTATTTGGGTAATTACAACTAACCCTCAACTATGTATTGTCATTCATAAACACTCATCATTCAATAAGTACATTCAACATGGTATAGATGTACATACAAGACAAATAAAAGGGATTTTTCGTAACTTAATCTTACTTCAGGGGCTGATCGTAATTTGCCATTTTTATTTCGAAACAGTTTGTATTCAATTATTCGGTTTTATAGATACAATATCCAATAAAATCAAATTAAAGAAAATAGTAAAAAGCATATTCCCCAATTAGAAATAAGAAATATATAAAATACCCAATAATGTTAATAAATAAATAAATAAATAATCTGACTAGGACAATAGCAAAAGGCCAAAGGACGGATAAGCTCGTCTTCACTGACCCCATTTTTCTGTCCACACCCCCAATATACGTTAAAAAAAAAGGTAAATTATGAAAACCCCCCTAAAATTAAATTAAATTACAAAAACCACCTCAACCTGTTCGTAAATACCAAAAGCCCCTTGAGGTTTGTTTCCGTCTTACACGAACCCCTTACAGTGTGACTTTTGATGGACTTTTTTTTTTTTTTATTCCAGGGAATAGACTTTACACAATTTTAGATATTTTTTTATTTCTCACCTATTTAACATAAGGTATAATAAACTGTACACATTTTCTATTATAAAACTCGATCAGCGGTTGATCAGAAGGGGATTTTGGTTATTATGGATAGATGAGGGTGTTTTAGTTGTTTAGCCTAATTTTAGGGAGTTTTTCGTAATTTACCCTAAAAAAAAACCACCACCCCCTCACCCCCAAAGGCTTTTAGATAAGGACCCATAATTACACGTCAGCACGCAGACACACACACAATATAATATATATATATATATATATGTGTATATAAAGCATCTTCCATTATCCATGTGTGTATAGAATCCTTCTTTGTTTATTCTTCTTCTCTGGTTCCAATATTGTATTCAAAAAGCGTCACCTCCTCATTAACCCCAATTCCTAATCTCTAAGTATTAAAATATTATTATTATATATATCTCCATCGCCATCAACATCGTCGTTCCGTGCCAATTATTCATAGAGAGAGAAAGAAGAGAGAGAGAGAGGTATATATATAAATATATATTAGCTTCGATTGTATTGTGTGATTTCAGGATCTTCGAAATTACTGGATTTTAGGGTTTCGCTAATTCGTCGACAACAACAAAAAAAATTAAGAATGTCTGCTGCTGTGGGTTGTGGATACGCGCCGGGTGCTTTGGCTGTGAATTCGTCGAGACAAAAATTGAAGAACTTTAATAAAAATAATAATAAAAAAAAGGGATTTAGGGTTTCATGTGTTTCTTCTTCTGCTGTTTCTGATCCGTACAAAACTTTGAGGATTAACCCCGGTGCATCTGAATCCGAGGTTCGCAAGGCTTTCAGGCAGCTTGCTCTTCAGGTAATTTTTTTATTTTTTATTTTTATTTTTGTATTAAATAATTTTGTTGGGCTAAAAATCTGTTTTTTATTCTAGGATTTTTTTTTAATTTTTTTTTTCTAATTGTGTTTAATTTTTAATTTTTTTTATACTATTTTTAGATTATATGATGAAATTGAAATTAGATCTAGTGATTTGAAATTGGCAAGCTGAAAATATTGAAATATTGGATAATAGATTTTTCTTTTTAATGATTAATGATTAATTGTAATTAAAGCTATTTATCCATTCCAGATGATATTTTTTGCTATCTTAATTACATCAGTTGACCCTTTTTGTTTTTTCAAATCCGTGGTGCATTAATATTTTTTTCCTTATTTTGATTTATTTTATTTTATTAATAACAATTAAAGATTTTAATATTTAATTTTTATTAACCTTTTGATTTTGATTTTGATTGCAGTATCATCCAGATGTGTGTAGAGGAAGCAATTGCGGTGTCCAGTTTCACCAAATCAATGAAGCATACGATGTAAGTAATTAACCTCATAAATCAACTTTTATTTGTATTTTTTGCTTGTTATTAAATTAATGATAATTACCTTTTAATCTCTCTCTTAATTGTGTGGATTAGAAATATTATAGTTGCATTATTCCAATTTTGTATTCTCTATGATAAGATCGAAGCCTAATTTGTGTCGGTGGGGTGAATATGATCCTCTTTATTGGCTTGGACCTTTCGAAAAATTGTGAAATTAACTGCCAAAAGATGCCGATTAATTAGCCTAATTTGGATTTAATATCTCGATTATTTGGGCAATATGGAGTTATGCATAGTCTATGAGTGTATTGTATATATGTTATATGTGTACAAATATTTGTGTTAGGCCTAGTTTGGTTGGGAAAATTAGCCATGGCTAACTGAATAATTGGATTTTGTTTGTTGTTTCTTTTATCATGTCTTTCATTGTACCTTTTCTTGGCAACCAAACGAGACCTTAGTGTACAATAAGATACATATCTAGCGCACTTCACCGGATATAGCATCTATAAGACCGTAATATATATTTGATTTGAATATAATCGCTCATCGAGACAACTTCTTGATTTCTTTCGATCAAACTAGTTATTGAGTTAACGAATCTAACATATGTTTGTGATGGTATTAATAATGCAGATTGTGATGAGTAATCTTAGGGGAGAGCCGACCCAACCGATTTTGGAGATCTACGAGCAATACGATGACAATGAAATGAGAGGAATCTTCGATGAAGATTACGAGCTGTGGGAAGAGTGGATGGGTTATGAAGGAGCCGGTATTCGTGATTACTCTTCACACATCAATCCTTACATATGATTGATTGATCCTGCAAATTATTCGAAATAATTTTTCTTTTTCCTTTTTTTGACGACGAAGAAAAAAAAATGCCCACATCTTTTACAATGTACATAAGTTGTTGAAGATGTTTTGAGGTGTTTTTGTTGTATATAATCATCTTTATTCCTTTGGTCTCCCTATGTGTACATATTTTATTTATGGTATGAAGATAAGGGAATTAGTTGAATTCCCTATTTATAATGTGTATCTATTTATTGAATGAAATGAAATATTTTATGGTATATTCGGTGTTGATTTCGTTGTTGAGCGGTACTGGTTTCATTCTAAGTTGGATCTCGGTTTGTGCTCGAATTCGCGAATTCATGTGCCGTCGCTTGCTCCTCTTAGTAATGTGAAAAATGTCGGAAAGTAAAACTTAAATTTAATTCCAAAGTAGAAAATTTTCGAATCGAAATAGTTGAAGTTCGGAAATTTTGTTTCTTTATCCACCTAAACTATAAAAATACATAACAATTTTGTCTTATAAATAGGAATTTCCGAATTCCGTCAAAAAATATGAGAATTTTCGAAAATATTTCTTGAAAATATCAAATCGAGAATCGGAACATTGTATAAAATTTTCCAATTCAAACAAAATTAGGAAAAATTGATACGAAATTTCGTAGATTGAAATAAAAGATTCTAAATGAAGAGTGAAATTTGTTCACAAATAATAATAAAATTAATATTTACTTATGCGAAATAAAAAGAGAGTCATTAATTATATTTGAAAAAATAAGTAATTAATGCATCATTAAATTCTCAAGTATGAAATAAGGAAATATTCCAAATCCATATCTAATTTGAAACATGGGAATACCAGAATTACATGAACGGAAACAAAAGTTGAGGGACTAGAAGTAGAAATAAAATAAATTGTAGGCATAGAAATTTGGGCCCCCAAAATCCTGGCATAACTGAATGTTTTGTTTTTTTTTAATATTTATTTTATGCCCTTTTGTTTTCGTCAGTTTCTACTTTTCCACCCAAAAACAAAAGTGTATCTGATTACTGATACAACTAATCATCATTCCTCCTACTATTCAGTAACTCATCATTTGATTGTTTCCTCCAAGGTTTCTTCTTTGTTCCGCCGGTATCCGCCGCGGTTGCGGCCGCTCCTCCGCCGTCAATAATCAATCGGCGATTTGATTCGTTATTTTAGGTAATATCCTTTGTTTTTTTGTAATCATCATTTTTTTTTTGGATTTTTTCACCGCAGAATTCATGAACAATTGTCATTTTTGGTTGGTGTGTGTGTTTGTGGGTTTTTTTAAATCTGAATTAGTTTATGGCTGAACATTTTGATTTGGTTTGGTCGGCAGATTCACGGACTGAGTGGAGAAACCCTAGTTTGTTTGCCTCAAATAGAGGTAATTTTCTGGAAATTCACTGTTGGATTGGATTGTTTATCCCGCCTTTTCTGATTACTTTTTTTTGTTCTGGATAAATTTATCAATATTTGACCTGATTAAACTGAATGTATTCGTTGAATTTTTGTATCCTAGCTCTGCGGAGAAAAAAAATGAGATAGGGAATTAAGAGTTCTTTTGATACTATGTGATTTTAATGCTTTTTTGAATTGAATCTTGCCACCTGAGTTTCTTGAATCGGTATTGTTTGGCTACTTCGAGGTTTGCCTTTTTGATTTCAAGGTAATCGAATTTTGGGGATAGTAGTCATGCCTATCGAGTTTGAGTTCACGTGTATCACAATTTCAAGAAACTAAAACTAACCTTGGTATGCAAAACTCATTGATAGTTTCTTCATACAATGTGCCATGAGTGAATACTCTTTTTTTTTTCAAGAATTAGATAAACTGCCTCCATTTTTAATTACTGAAATTCTGTTCGGCATTTTGTAGACCTCTTTGGTGATGGCAGACCTAAAAGAACGTCTGCTCCCATCAAAACCTGCATCAGCTTTAAATCTTAGGGACTCTTCATACAGACCCTCCGCCTCTGGTCGTCTCCCATTTCAAGGAGTTGACGTTTCGGGCCTGAAAAAACGCGGGCAGGGCCTTCGATCATGGATTCGTGTGGATGTTTCCGGGAATTCCCAAGTGATCGAGGTTGATAAGTTCACAATGATGCGTCGTTGTGATCTTCCTGCACGCGATCTAAGGCTGTTGGACCCTTTATTTGTTTACCCCTCGACCATACTGGGCAGGGAGAAGGCTATTGTTGTAAATCTTGAGCAGATTCGATGTATTATAACTGCGGACGAGGTTTTACTATTGAACTCTCTTGATAGTTATGTTCTGCAGTACGTTGTGGAGCTACAGAGGCGATTGCAAGCTGCTGGTGTGGGTGAGGTTTGGCAGTCTGAGGGACATGAGGTGCACAGAAGGAGAGGAAGTAGAAATTTCGATAATATGTTTGCAAACTCTTCGCCTGATTATTTGCCGTTTGAGTTTAGAGCACTTGAAGTTGCTCTTGAGGCTGCTTGCACTTTTCTTGACTCACAGGTACATGATATGAAAGCTTGCTCCCTTGCATATATGTTTACTGTATGAATATCTCTTTAGGCCTCGTTTGGTTGGCGAGATTGTTAACTAAATAATTGGACTTTGTATGATGTTTGGTAAACCCAATAATTTTCCGGGTCAACCCGAAAATATTATTTTATTATGACCTCTCTTGCCTTTAGGAAGATAATTTGTTGGACCTCCCATGGTCCAATAATATAATTGGGTTTTCATTAGATTATTTAATCTTCTCTTGACTAATCTTATCTTAGGAACCAAACGAAGCCTTAGAGTTTAGAATCATTGAATGTTCCTGATGATATAATAAGGTATTTTCCATGCGTTCCTCATCTTTTGTCTTGTAGTTGACAGACCCTCTGAAAGTGGAAATGTTTTCCAGATTTAATATATTTAGGTTCTTGTGATATGTGCGCAGAATAGTTATAGTTAATGTGTGCAAGATACAATACGCCGGACTTTAATCAGACGTAATGCTAAATTACCTTGTGGGTATCCGAAGGATCACTTCAGGACACCTAATTAAGGAAATTATGTTCACTTGACCAGTAAATCGTGATGTGGCATCCTAAGAATTGTGCATATTGCACGTGATACTGTGCAGAGTTAGTTTATTCTGCCAACTCTCCGACATTTGCCCATCGAGATTTGTAGTTTAAGTGTCTACTGAATTATTCTTAAAAAAAATTCTTCTGAATTGATATAAGTTGGGTGGTTTTATTCTTTTTTTTTTTTTTTTTTTTTTTTTTTTTTTTTCCAAATTGTTGTCTATTTTGATCACACAAATAAGCATATGACTTCAATGTTTTGGCCCAAAGTCCGGGTGACCAAATCTGAAAGAAAAAACAGACTAACCAGTAAGAATCTGGAGTTCAGAGAGTCCTTATATAAATACCGAGGAAAGAGAACCTTTAATTCGTATATTTACAATATTTTGAGGGCACCTTATAATTCAGAGTACTAATATTCGTTCTTCTGATTGTATTTTATTTCAAAAGACTTCCCTTATTTAATATATATCTGCAAATTCTTGGAATTGAATAGGCAGCAGAGTTAGAGATCGAAGCATACCCATTGCTGGATGAACTTACTTCAAAAATCAGCACACTAAATTTGGAACGAGTTCGTAGATTAAAAAGCAGACTTGTCGCATTAACTCGAAGAGTTCAGAAGGTATGTATAACTAGTAAATGTAATAATCATCTTACAACCTTTTTTTTCTGTTTTTTGTTTTAATAAAAAGTTTTATTGTTATCATCTAGGTTAGAGACGAGATAGAGCAGCTAATGGACGATGATGGAGACATGGCTGAAATGTATCTTACAGAGAAGAAAAGGCGCATGGAATCATCCTTTTATGGGGAACAATCTTTGATCGGATATCGATCGAACGACGGTGCTTTGTCTGTCTCAGCTCCCGTTTCTCCTATTTCTTCACCACCTGATAATAGGAGGCTTGATAAAAGCCTGAGCATAGCTAGGAGCAGACACGAGAGTGTGAGGAGCTCGTCGGAAGACGCCACAGAAAATATTGAAGAGCTGGAAATGTTGTTGGAGGCTTACTTTGTTGTCATTGATAGCACCCTCAATAAATTGACTTCGGTATTTAGCTCTAGCCATGATATTCAGTTTTTAGAGTTTTCTTTTTTTTTTTAAAGGAAAAATATTCGTCTTATAAAATAGCCTACATTTTATAGGTCTTATAGAAACAGTTCATTAACAATTTTCTTGTATCATTTCAGCTGAAGGAGTATATCGATGACACAGAAGACTTCATCAACATTCAGCTGGTATGAGCTTATTCCTTTTTTTCTTTCTTTCTTTTTTTTATAAAGAAAGACGTATTTTCTTGCAAAAGATATGTTTCAAATGTCATATAGTATTATAGTATCTCGTCATCCTGCACATAATACTTGCAATTATAGGCTCAAATGATGCTGACCCAATGTGGTCAAGTTTTGAACAAATCTGCTATATGTATACCTCTAGGCCTAGTTTGGGAATTATGAAATGACTATTGATAATATAATAAATGTTTGTCAAGTGTTTGGGGTTTAGGTTTCAAGCCCACGGTAGAAACGAGCTCAAATATTTTGTTCAAACTCGACGTATGTTATTTACACAATCCCCATGTACAAGGATTTTGTCATAATAAATCTTGAATATAGGATAATCACATATCACCATATAACATTATCATGGACAACCAATTCAATCCATTCCATATTCAATGACTTAATCTTTTAGCTTAACATATATAATCACTCGACTAATCTTATAATCTGTGTGCAGGATAATGTTCGAAACCAGCTTATACAGTTTGAGCTGTTATTAACTACCGCAACTTTTGTGGTAGCAATATTTGGAGTGGTGGCAGGAGTTTTTGGCATGAATTTTGCGATACCGATGTTCGATAATCCAGGTGCATTCAAATGGGTCCTAATAATCACTGGAGTTTGTGGAGCAATTATTTTTGCCACGTTTTTATGGTTTTTTAAGTACAGAAGACTGATGCCGCTGTAGAAGATGGATTTAAAAAAAGAAAAAAAAAAGAGTTGCAGGCTGTTTATTGCCAAACAAATGTGGTCTTGCTATTATTTATTATCTATTAATTTAAATTTTTGAAGAAATACAGATACTAGTGACGGAAAAGATACCGGTTTATTTCACAGTTTCATTGTACAAAAATAATTGTTTGTAAGTTTCTATACAATTGAATACTGTTGATTAGTTTCTTCGCCGATACTATTTGTTTGATGTAAAATCTTCAAGCAACTATTGGTTGAAGGAGTGAAAACTGGAATTGCATTTTTGAATTCCTGAGATTAAATTTGAATTTTTTTTCGAATTTTTGCACAATAATTTTCATTCTGTATGGGGCTGTCTGATTTCGAAATTACAAGGATATACGGAAGTGTATCTAGTAAATGGAAACAGTTAGGGGTGTAGTGTAAATGAGCTGAGCCACTCGTGAGCTCAATGAGCCGGCTCGAAAAAAACTCGAACTTGAACTCGAGTGATTCGAGCTCGAGCTCGCGACGGGTAGCGCTCGGGCCTTTTCATAGTTGTTCGTTAGATGGGCTCGCAGCCTTCTTTTATTTATTTTTTGTATATTATTTTTAATTTAGATAATATATAACAATATAAAATAATATTGTAATAATATAAAAAAACATATGAAAATTTAAAAAAAATATTATTGTAGTCCATTATTTATTTGTAATTTTTTTATTATAATATAAATAATTTTTAATATATATATATATATATATATATATATATATATATATATATATATATATATATATATATATATATATATATATAAACCCATAATCAGCTTGGGCTCGAGCTCGAGCCAAAAAAAAAATACTCGATGAGCTCGAGCTCGCCAAAACAGCCGAGCTCAACTCGCTCACACCCCTATGGTTAATTGTCCAGATTGTAGCATTTTGTGCTCATTAATTTCAAAATTGAAGCTATTGTGATTCTTAAAAAAATTTGAAGATACGTCTCATACAAACCAACCTGACATACCTTGGAATTTAAAAAAAAATGCCATTTACATCTAACGATGACAAAAATAATTGAAGGGAAATAACGATCCAATCCGAGGGGGTGAAACGGTAACTACACCAAATCTCGAGGTCAAGGGAGGTCTTTCTGAAAATCCCTATTTATTACTCAAATAAACAGGAAAACAACCTTACATTGAAGATTAGTTCTCGAAACTTGTAACTCCGTAGTACAAATAACATCAAAAAAGAAAAAAAGTCATTACTTTCACCTGTGACAAGGACGACTTTTCTCCGGTAATAACATCAAAAGATTGTCTTCATAAGAGAAAAGGGATTGCAAAGGTCTTTTATCTGGTTTTGGATGAACCAGCGGAAAGCCTTTCACTCCTAGCTTTATCTGCCTTTTCCATGTAATCTTGATGCGATTGCTGCTTTGACCCTTCAAGAAAGAACAACGTCGTTTTAATATATAAGCTAAGCTGCTCCATTTAAATCACAGTTCATAGTCGAGAATATATCTTTCACTTAGTTTAAAGATTTTATGTTCATTATCACGTACTTACGGAAACAAGAGTGTTGATAATCTTATTCGAACATTGGGAATGTGCATACAAAAACAATGTCAATTAACCATTACAGGCAAAACTTTAATTTCTTTATAGCATAAACCGAAATATAAGCCTCACACTTTATTGGAATACGGAAACCTGTGACTAACTTTTATGCAGATTAGGGTTTGTGCATTCTAGATACTTCCTTTCACTTGTATATAAGGCGTGCATCGTATAATCAAGTTAGTCAGTTTAGTTAATAAAGATTTCGGTTTCTCCTCTTTAGTCTCAAAGCTCTCTGAATATTCTTCCGTTTCCCAAATTGTTCAAGATTCTTGAACAATACTTTTAATACAACTTAAGCATCGTTTCGTTGCCAAGATAGGATTAGCCAAGACAGATTAAATAATCTAATCATAAGGGACGATAACATAGTATTTCCGGGTCGACCCGGGAAGTTATTGGGTTTAACAAACATCAAACAATGTCCAATTATTTAGTTAATCATGGTTAATCTCACCAACCAAACGAGCGAGGCCTTAGATTCATATAAGTTAAACCATCATCAACACCCGAAAGCAAAAAGAGTCCAATCCACACTCTAAAACTAAATTTTAGCTCTCCGATGATTTTCCGTAAGCATGTACCGAAAAAGAATAATCAAACACCAAGAACCATCCTATTTACGCCCAATCCAATGTGTCGATCATCAAATATCCCACTTCCCCTTCAGAATCACGCCTATTAACAATATTATTCATTTTCCAAATAAAATTAAAAAAAAAATATTATTCATCATACGCATGAGAAATAAACCATGGGTGGCAATATGGATCCAAATTAGTGGATTCGTATTTGTTCAGATTTTTCAGAAACCAAATTCTCAAATTAATCACGAAATTTTAAAATCACAGGAAATAAATATTAAATCCAGATTCACTTCAATTTCCAATCAATTACCAACGCCCAAAATTTCAATCCTAAATTCTCAATAAACAGATGAAATACGAAAATAAAAAGAAGAAATTCCCGAAGAAGAAACTCACCCCGAGTCATGAGGTACCATGGAACACCAAAGAGGACTCCGATAATAGCCATGCCGGCCGCTACATGCTTCTTCTCACCGCTGTACAAAACATGCTCCAATTTAGCCCGGAATCCTCCTCCTGCGGCGGCGGCGGCAGCGGGGCCACCGGATCCATTGACAGGTTTCTTTGCATCATTGCTCATTTTTCTTCGTCGAAGAATTTACTTACTGCTGCTACTGTGGTTAAACCCTTCGATTCCTATTTTAGTGTTTTCAGCTTAAAACCCTTTATTTATTATTTTTTTTTAATTTGTTGCCTAAATTTTTAGTAATATTATTATTTATTATTTCTAAAAGAATAAATTACACTTACATCCTTGAGGTATGCTAAAATAACTTTAAAGTCCCTATAGTATTTTTAATTACAATGACCCCCCTAAAACATTGTTAGAAAGTTTAAAGTCCCATAGTATTTTTAATTACAATGCATTTAATAAATTATTCCGTGAGGGTTCTAACGGGACTATTAATTTCAGGGAGTGATGGATAAAACATAGAGCTAGGGGGTGACGTGACTCTCTTTACATTTCTTAAATTCTTATTATTTTATATAAGATTTATAAATTTTCGTCTATGATAGTATTAACAGCCCCGCATGAAACAAATACAGTGCATAACGGGTCCCCAGGACATGAAATCTTGCCTTCGGTAATTGTTTTAGCCTTTAGGTGTGTGGCTGTAATTACCAATACTATAGGGACTTTAATGTTATTTTAGCATAACTAAGGGGTGTAGTTGTAAATTACCCTTTCTAAAATAATTAGGTCTCTCTCAATTAAAATCTGAGCTTGAGTGCCCTAATTTTGGCGCCATATGTGATTAATTATTACTGTACAGAGAGTAAATGGAGAAACACTGATATGGAAGCACTGAAATCCATACAGCAAATCCATGGCGCTGCTCGTAAGGAGGCTCCAACTCCTTCGTCCATCTTCACTATTACGCTTTTCTCTTTCTTCTGCTCACGAATTCATTCCATCACCACTCGCTTCTTCTTCCGCGATGCTTTGTTTCTCTCAAGCATTTCATCAAACACCTTGCAGGCAATGCAAACACACCCCTGACTTCGCCGGCCGACGACTTTACGAGATCATGGGCTTCTCGGCGGAGTGTGCTGAAGAAGCACGTGGAGAGATCCGATTGGGCTTTGAAGAAATTCGTGAAAGAGTTCAGAAAGCTAAGGACTTTGCTTCGGGCGATGAAGCCATAGCTTTTCTTGATGATGCTGACGTCAGACCTGATAAAGATTTCATCTTTTCGCTGATTTGGGATTTGAGAGAAGAGTGGAAGTTGGCGTTCTTAGTGTACAAATGGGGTGAGAAACGGGATTGTGTGGTCGAAAAGACTTGGTGTTTGATGATATGGTTGTTGGGTAACCATGGTAAATTCGGTACCGCTTGGACTCTCGTTCACGAGCTTTATCGAGCTTCGAAGGACACTCAACAAGCAATGCTGATCTTGATTGACAGGTGAAAAATTTAACCAGTTTTTGTTTAATATGATTTGGTTGATGATTTATTTTAATGTTTTGGAGAAGATTTTGTGACTGTCTTATGTTTATTTTCTTTTTTTAATACTTGGAGCAATGCATTATAGTACAAATGGTCAGCTTGTATCGTGATTCGTGATTGTTGATTATATCTGAATAGGTAGAAATGTCGATTCATTTTCTTTTCTTAATTTTTCGTTTATTTGAATATATGAATTTGTTGTCACCTAATTGATGGATTCATGGGAATATCTCATTCAATTTTTAAATTTTTTTTTTTTTAAATTCTATCTCGGGTTTTTCATTGTTTTGCGTTCCAACCTGATAGATATGCTGCTGCAAATAACCCAGACAAGGCGATCGAGACATTCCACTTAATGCAGAAGTTCAAGTTTTCACCCGAACAAAAAACGTATTTCGTCTTCTTAAATATTCTTTGCAAGCACGGAAACATCGAAGAGGCCGAACAATCTATGTATCTCAATAAGAAGTTCTCGCCACTGGAAACAGAGAGCTTCAACATAATTCTCAACGGATGGTGTAACATAGCCACCGACGTATACGAGGCCAAGAGAATTTGGCGGGAAATGTCGAAATGCTGCATCGAACCAGACGGGAATTCATACACGCACATGATTTCTTGCTTTTCGAGCGTAGGCAATCTATTCGATTCTTTGAGACTGTACGATGAAATGAAGAAAAGAGGGTGGGTCCCGGGTTTGGAGGTGTACCATTCACTGATTTACGTGCTGGCTCGTGAAAATTGCCTAAGCGAAGCTCTTAGAATTATAGATAGAATGAAAGAAACAGGTCTGAAACCGAACTCCGCCACGTATAATCTTGTCATACGCCCGCTTTGCGAAGCTGAAAAGTTTGAGGATGCGAGAGTTGTGTTGGCAAGGATGTTAGAAGATGACATCAGTCCTACTATCGAAACCTATCACGAATTACTCAAGGGCGAAACTTTGGAAGGAACTTTGGGAGTGCTGAGTCATATGAGAAAATCTCGTTTAGGGCCAAGTAGGGAAACTTTTCTTCTTATTCTTGACAAGTTCTTGAAAACGGGTCAACCGGAAAATGCACTAAAAATATGGTCGGAAATGAACGAATACGAGATAAAGCCAGATCGCGAGCATTACAAGGTTTTGGTCGAAGGGTTTGCGAAATGTGGGTTGATTGCCAAAGCTAAAGAATTCTACTCTGAGATGACATCATCTTTCGGATTAAACGATGATCCATCGCTGAAGAAGCTTCTAGAAGAACCCGCTCGAAAAGGGGTTCGTGCAAAAAAGGGAGAAGGGCAGATGACAATTGTGAGACGTATTACGAAAGGTAATGGATTACAGCGTGGGAGGAGAAGTAGTTTGGTACGAATTAGAAAAAATCGTTAGCACAATTATCATTTTCACTTGATCTGCATGAGTGTTTCTAATTTCTTCTAAGCGTATGGGAATTAATCGTGTTTATTAGAAACGAACTAGCATTTAATTAATTATATGAAGGAAAATATATTTTTGTTTGATTTTTTTTCCGGAAAAAAAAAATGTCCGGAATTTTTTTGGAGGAATAGTTTTCAGCCCGGGATTCTTTAATAACCTCTTTCAAGATAAGTAAACACCGGGCGGATTCTCGAATCTCTTTTTTCCATAAGACAAACCAACATAGCTTGTTACACATTATATTACACATATACATATGTATCTATATATGTAATGTATATATATAAAATTATTGTTTTTTTTGTCGTAAAATGTAATACGTTTTTGTCCGATTTTTGTTTGTTATGTGAAACATACGCAAATGGCGAAAAACCATAGGAAAGACTCGTCCCATTTACACCGACCGGAGTCAACATAGTATGGCCAGCCTTTGCAGCGCTGTATGCAGCTTTTATCCGCCAATTCTCGATCTCCTCCCATGCATACGAAACCACCTAACGGTTCTTCCCTTTTTTCACCTAAAGCTGCAAAGGGCATAAGAGCCACTATTATTAGTATGCAAAGGCTCAACAAATTCTTTCTATTCATATTTTTATTTATTATTATTATTATTTTTTAATATGATTTGATTTTGTGTGATTGTTTGATCAGTCTTGTATTTATTTATATTGGACAAGAAAAATGGGGGGTTGGAGGATTAGAGGTCATTTAATGGAGTAATTAATGTGTCATTTAAGTTAAGTAATTAATTATGCATGTGTTGCGTTACGTGTACGTGGTCGAATTGTCCCGTCAAGAAAACTTAATCGACCACTTTTTGTTGTCGGAATTTCGCTCTGAATCCTCTTGTTGAACTTTGCGGGGAAGAATTTTCTAGCGGCGTATATATTTCGACGCTCGAGTTATAATATAGGATTTGAGAATGTGATTGTGTAAATATTATGTCACTACTAAAGCTTTGATGGAATGCAACATCCATTTTATTAAGGTTTGGTCTTAAGTACGAAATCGTAATTAAACCCGTGAAGTATGCATTTAAGTACAAAATCGCCCTCATGTTTGTGAAATTACAAGTATGCCTAGAGTGTTTAGACTATTTCATATTCACAATTAAGAACATACATTTACATTAAAACATTTAGATGTTAATTTTAAATAAATAAAAAACGATTGTCCACATTTGGTATAAGTTCATGACTAAAAAAGTATGAGTTTGTTTGTGGTACGCATTCTAAAATGGTAAATTACAATTGCACCACTGAGGTAAATTCTATTTACAACATTTCTTATTTTTCCATGATTACATCCACTCCTCAATTTGTTGATTTCTTACATTAACATCCTTTTTGTAGAAGGGTGGATGTAAAAAAATTTCAAACTGCATGGTTTTTTTAATTAAACTTAAACTTCGGGAAGTGGTTGTAATTTAATCTTCTAAAAATAAGTTTACGTTTCTTTCAAATAATCTAATACTCCAATTGTCTTTTAATCTCTTTTGGTAAATTTGATCTCAACAATGAATTCTAAAAATAATTATATTTCCATAATTATCAGATGAAATATCTACAAAAATTTCAATAGTTCTTTAACTATAAAATTTTCATTTATAAATGTCCTAAAAACAAATGCAATTACACATATTTAACAATCTAAATACTACAAAAAAAAAAAAAAAATGCTAAAAAAACATAGGAAAAACTTTTGTTACACGTTTAAATAATAATAATAATTATTATTATTATTATGATATGGTAATATAAAAATATATTTAGTAGTTAATCAATTCGTGGGACCCATCCAATGTTCTTGACATAATAATCATCGTAGCACACACAGCTGCCACGTAGCCACAGAGAAAACCAATCCCATTCACACACCCCATATAATTTCGAATAGGGAGGGTTTCCACATACTTCTCTGCACTTGTCTTCTGATTTTATTTTATTTCCTCTGCACTTATAATGTGTTACCACCTTATTTTTCCCGCCTGAAAAATATTTTTTTAAATCAATAATATCAAATTTTTTTATATATATATATATATATATATATATATATATATATATATATATATATATATATATATATATCTTTTTAATTCGTGTGTCTAAATTGATAAATAAAGTAAAAGAAATTAGTATGTACCTAAGGCTACAAAGGGCATAAGAGCGAGTAGAATGAGAATGGCAATTAGTCTGGAGAAACTCATCTTCTTCATTTTCTTTTCTCGATTAATTGTTTTGAGTTTTTGTGTAGTGATTTAGTAAAATTCATTGATAACTAATTTATATAGTATATTCCCAAAATGTAGATAAAGGTCATTTAATTGTGTAATTAATGTTGCCATTTAAGTTTGAGCAATTAATGTATGAACCTGTTACATTTACTATTTGTCAATGGTAACAACTTAATGAATCATATCCGCAAATACAGCAACC